>JARVZY010006613.1:0-25867 GCA_030686995.1 Artemisia argyi
CACAAGTTTGGTGATGTTAACGGTGGTTCTAGGGTGAGTATGATATACCAAATGAAAGAGGGTGAAGAGAGGAAGAAGATGGTGGTAATAATTTTGTTGGGTGGTCGGAAATGCGGCGGTGGTGGCCGGTTTTTATGTCCGGCGGCTAGGGTTTAGGTGTGGGGGAGGAGATGAGTTAGAGAGAGAGAGAATGAATAAAATGTGAGGGTGGGTTTGTGTGTTGTGGATGAAAACCGGACCAAACACACACCTTTTATCTTTTTAATATTTTTTTTTTCTATTTTGCTAATAATAATAATAATAATAATAATAATAATAATAATAATAATAATAATAATAATAATAATAATAATAATAATAATAATAATAATAATAATAATATTACGGTGGAGCGGGTAACTCGGGTAATTGTAAAAACATGTGGCCCGAACCCGAACTCATTTTAAACTTCAATATCACTCGAGAACATCTCGTAAATAATTAAAAATATAGTCGGACTCGTAAGACGAATCACAAAACTGTCGTTAGGTAATCCTAGTGCCAAAGTCAACGTAGTACCAAGTGAGAATTCGAATATACATCACCGAACGTTTAATCAAAAAAATGAATTATGAACATAATTCACGAATCCCATAACGTCATTAATTAAAAATTATCCATAAAATAGGTCTTACAAGTTCGTTGTGAAATAAAATTTTCAAATAAAAAATTATAAACGAACTTAAATTGTAATGCGGGTTTTTAAAATAGCTCCCTAAACTGCCGGTTGTCACATTTAATAAGTGCATTAATTGTATTTATTGACCAATTAATTAATTGTCTTTAATGTAAATAATGATTTATTTAATGTATTTAATGTTAGTATTAATTGTATGTTAGAATTAAATATGAGGGGAATTTCTATAAGTAACATTGGTTATTGTACTTATAGCTTTAAAAGTTGTATTGCTTAATTTTAAGTATTTCTATTAATAGTAGGCCTTCCTCTATTACGAGATAGTTAGATAATGAATAGCTTCACATGTAAATCCCTTAGTGTTAATGTGTACTAATTTTCATCATTTATCAGTTTTCCCTTTTTCTGCCATGCAGTGCTGACAGAACCCATTTGAAGAGAAAACTTGACGTTGAATTCATCCCTGAAGATGATGAATATCCTTAAGGGAGATTATATGAAACCTATCGTTAACTTATATTGACGCGATGAAGTAACTTTTTGCATGATAATATCTTACATCTGCACTAACTTTTTGTATAAGGCCATAATCTCATATGTTGAGTGTTATTTTGAACTTATTTTTTTCCTGTAAGATCGAGCTAAGAGAAGAGTGAGTTTATGCTGTAGCTTTTGTATTATTCTTGTGTCATATATTCTGTTTATATTTGCATGTGTTAATCGTGTGCTTGTCTTCTTTTATTTCTTTCATCAACTCGGTCTTTAATTATGGCCCATACAGTTTTTAGGCTTTGGTCTTAAAAACTAGCAACATTTATCTTTGACAATGATTTGTTCTGATTTACATTTTTACTCAGTTTAGATACTTACTTTTATCTAGTTGGATTTGTATTAAATGATTTTAAACTAAATTTCCTCATCTTTATAACATTTGAAGGGAAATGACTATGGGGATTGGTATAATCTTTGAAATATAGTTTATATACGAGATTGTAGGATCTAATCTAAGTTTGTCAAACTTCTAGGGAAGCAATATTAAACAAAATTGTAAATAATATAAAACTGCCATATGATAGTTTTTCTTGGTTTGGTCTCTTACATTTTTATAATTATGGTCACAAGCCTTTTACCACTCTAACATCTTATTTTTTATATAGGGCTAAGCATATTGGACTGAAAACCTAACCGAACCGAAAAATCGAGCCGAACTGGATCAAACCGAAACGAACCGATCATATTCGGTTCGGTTTCGGTTCTATATACTGACAGTTTTCGGGTTCGGTTTTACACAAAACCAAGTAAAACACACCTAAACCATATAAACCGAACCAAACTGAGACAAAACCGAACCGAACCAACCATATTCGGTCGATTTCAGTTCTATATACTAATGGTTTTCGGTTTCGGTTCGGTTCGATTTTGAACCGATGCTCAGCCCTACTTTTATATAGTTAAGATAAGATGATGCTTTTTCAAATAACCTAGAAAAATAATTTATTTCAATTGACCACAATCATGTGTTAATTAATTTATTATATATATACACTATCAACCAATTAGATCAATCATAATGGTGGCCATGACCATACATGAGGGGGCATGAACACATGTGTCATATTGTTATGCATCCATCACCACACGTGATGTAACCATTTTCCGTTGGCTATGTGGTGTAGTAGGCCACATGATGAGAATGAGAAACCACTTAAGGGTGGCATAGTGGCAAAAGAGTTTGTGGCTATCAATCTAAAATATGTAAGGTCTTAAGTTCAATCAATCCCTGCTAGATGCAAACAACCTTACGTGGCCACGCCAACCTCCCGAAAAGGGAGTGATTTACCTGGTTTGAGTCTGTGTGGTAGTGGGTTCAAACCCCGTGAATTAGTCAGCTCAAAGGTTGGAAATCATGGTTTTTTTTTAAAAAAATAATAATAATAACGAGAGAAGAACAAGCTAAACATTAAAAAATAAGATTAGTGAGAAGGTTGTAACCTCTACGAGATAAGAGTAGTTGGATAGACGTGAGAAACTATGCTGATGTTATGCTAACGTAGATCTATTTAAATTTTTTGGCTGTAAATAATTATAGTTGTGATATTTTCGTTAAATGTTTCATGTAATATAATTCAACTAAACTATTTAGTCAAACCAAAAATGGAAGCAAGTTTTTATTTATTTATTTTTGTTTATTTTTTTATTCTCTCTCTCGATCATATGTATGGTTTCAACAACATAAAATCCTAAACATACAAACATATCATTTTTTCCATTCTATAAATAAAAATTCAAAAGTACCCACTAAATTGTACGGATATGAATATGGGCTTTTACCCGGTCCATACCCAATTGATATTTCAAATATAGACGAGACACTAAAAAACAACGCCCCTAAATTTCATTTCAGTCTCTTGCAAAGTTACCATAAACCCTAAAAAAATGTCAGACAACATCCCTTTTGAAATCCAGGAGCAAATCATCAAAAGAGTTAATGATGTCAAGTTATTGATTCGATTCAGGTCAGTTTCCAAACCATGGAAATCTTTCATTGACAGCTCCGAGTTTGTCAAAGGTTATGACGCTCGCTACATGCAGCCACATTGTCGTATTCTAAGCTATAAATATGGTTGTTTTCTGGATGAGGCAAAGTGCATTTGTCTCGTAGACGATGATAACAATGAAACCTTTAAAGTAAAACAACAACAGTTTGCTCCGGCTGTTGTTTCTCCACTGATTTTTTAAGTGCAACTTCAACTAATAGATTTTGAAATCACCTATTTAAGTCATTTGCATCCAGTAGAAACTCATATTATTAGTGATGATGAGTTAGTCATGATTTTCTTCCTTTTCTTCACCTATCCCGTGACTTCCTCTCTTCTTCACTCCTTCGGGAATGAAGACACTATCTTTGATGCCGACATTTCAATGTATCACTCTTTTGAGCCAGGATCTCTATGTATATCTCATCGGTGTGGAACTTTCACGTACTTCAATGTTTGTCCAAACATCTTGAATGAAAGTCCGATGGAGATTGTCTCTTCCACATGTTGCTTCCCCATGAACCAATGAATTCGGGGTCGAGTCAGGCTAGTGACTCGGTTAACAAAAACATTAGCATCTCATGGGTTTTTACCCATGCTATCTATCTTCTTTCTTATTTCTAACACTAAGTGTGGGGGATTTTCCTCTACTATTGTTTGCCTTTGTATGTTTGCTCATGTTTGCAGGTACCCTTTTGGATCGTGATGATTGACGTACATGTTTTCAATCCAGCCGCTCAATATCCTATCCTTTTGCTAACTAATATCTAGGGATATCTTTTTAATCCTTTTTGTGAGAAATAGATTTCCGTTTCACACTTGGCTATTAGTATTACCTTTTTCCTTTCAAAGTGTCGGCATAATAGCCGGTACGTTGAATATTTAGGGCAATATTCAATTCTAAGTGTGGGGGGGGGGGGGGATTCTATCGAATGTTGTCATGTGTATTGTACTTGTTAGTGCCCTAGTATCCCCGTTTTGGCCAAAACTTTTAAATTTTTTGCATAAAAAAAAGAAAAGTGCTTTGCACACAAAAATATAATAATAAAAGAAGTGTTTAGTCTTGATTAAGTTAGAACAAGGGGAATCCTGACTCTGCCAGAGTGTTGATCTGGATACTTCCTTAACTTTTTAGACTAAATTCTTAACGAATTGTGCAAATGAAAATGTTAAGCATAGAGTAGTTGGTTCTCTTTAGAGCTTATATAAGTAATATGTAGCTTTTTCTCCCAGTAGCTCCTAATTGGATCTAAATACGTGTTGTTTTCAAACTTTTGACCATCAAAAGTTTTCGTTATATAAATAAGTTTTTATGCAAGGTTAATATAGAGTACTAGTTCAAAATTTTATTTAAATTCTGGAACAATCAACTTCCCTAAAATCTGAATAAAATTGCAAAGTGAAGCAAGTAAAATTGCTGAATGATGTGAAAATAAAAAGTATTTTGAATGAAAAAAAATGAAAAAAATGAAAAAATGAATGATGAAAAGAAAAGAAAAAATAGAAAAATGAGAAAATTGAAATGAAAAAGATGTGTTGAATAAAATTAAAATAAATAAATTAAGTTGCTTGATCTCATATTTAAATGGAAAGTTGAGTTAGTATTCGTTGATTTTGTGTAAAGATTCAAACGGGAATTTAGAGATTGTTGATTTCGAAAGACCCCGAAAGCTCCGATACTATTCTCGAGGGTGTAAAAACCTAGCATCCAGTTTCCGCATAAGCTGTATCATTGTACCTTGTTGATGAGGCGAAAAATGATCCATTTTTAGGGGGTCATTTAAGCCCGAATCCGACTTTATTTGATCAAATATTGCCCTAAATCGTTCCTTTTGTGATTTTAGGTGTTTGGAGAGTGAATTCTGGAAAAGAGGCTATTTTGGACGTTTTTTGGAGCATAAAGTGAAGAAAACGACAAAGTACCAAATCCAAGCTGGAAATACAAGGTGACGGCGTCAAGGATTTACTCTTGACGGCGTCAAAAAGGATGAATATTTTACCGTAGGTTGTGAAGGCGTCAGATGAAGAGATGACGGCGTCAAAGTGGCCAAGAATATTTTACCGTAGGTGGTGACGGCGTCACCAAGGCCGTCACAATTGGATCTAGGGTGTCCGAGGAAGTTATTGGCGGCTGGCTGACGGCGTCAGAATTAACTCTTGACGCCGTCAGGACGATTTTCCTATATATAGTTTTTTAGTTTTTTCAAAAAAAGAGGAGAAGTTTTGGTGAAACCCTAAAGACGATTTTGGTGCCTCTTTTACAGGTTTTTTAAGGGTTCCAAATCCTTGATACCTTGCATTGTAATTGAGATAAGTATACTCTTAATTCAATCAATATGTCTATGTGTTGGTTGTTTATCTTTTGTTCTTATCTTAATTCTACTATGCTAGGCTAGATTTCCTTTGTGTTTGCTTAGATCTAATGAAACCTAGATGTTGATTATGTGTTAATTACTTGTCTATTCTTGTTCTTGGATGAATGATATTATATGTTAGGCTTAAGAAAATTGGCAGATCTCCAAATGGTAACATGCTTGAACGTCTTAAGAAACATGAACCGAGGCGTACTAGGTCTTTATTGGTTGTATTTAATGCATGAGCCACTGTTTACAATCCCTATAGTTGTGCTGGGTCATGGTGTAGGAGGAGATAAGAGCTCATAGAGTTGGGGAGTTATGTATGCCACCCCACGAATGGTATTAAGGAATACAATCCGTCATCCATACAAGTGTAACAAGTAATTGACATGTAAAAGATATCTAGGGAGTAATGAAGTCTAAGTAAACACAATTTCTCCAAATAGTGCTCACAACCTTAGTTTAATATTAGTTTAATTTCATTTTCATTAGTTTAATTAGTTATAAAATAGTTTTTGGGTTAGTTGAATAACAACTAATTCCGCCCACTCTTCCAAAACCCGAGATTTTACTTGCTTTCATAAAATATAAAAACACAAAAATAATCATCTTTCATCTTTAGAACTATTAATTAGGTTTTCTAATCCTAGCGACACTATTCCTAAGCTGAACGATCAATCCCCCGGTACTTGTCACTATACTATACTACAACGATTAGGTACACTGCCTGGTGGGGGTTGTAAGCCTCGCGAGATCCCTCGAGAGGTAAAGCAAGGTGCGATTCCCACGCATCAAGTTTTTGGCGCCGCAGCCCGGGGAATAGTTATTGTCTAGGTTAGGATTTCTTTTTATTAGATCTACTTGCTAGATTCCTTTCTAGTAAGATTTTTATTTTTATTTTTAGGTCTTCTTTAGTCTATCTTATTTCTTCGTGCCTTTGTTCGTGACTCTTTACCATCCGACATCATGGAAGGTGGTAACATCTTTGAACCCGTCATCCCACCACAACAAAACCCACCATTAGAACCCCTTAGGCCCCGAACCTTAGGAGAATATTCCCGACCTAGCCACCAAGGCTACCGAAACACCATTGAGCTCACCGGAGCCAATGTGACCCCCTTGCGATCCGACACCATCCGGTTGGTGCAAAGCGGATGTGCATTCCATGGACTTCGTTCCAAAGATCCAAACCAACACCTTAAGGATTTCCTCAAAATCGTAGATTCCATAGACCTAGGTGTTGAAACTAGAGAGACTACCCGTTTATGCCTATTCCAATTCTCTCTACGGGATCAAGCTAGTCAATGGCTTGAGCGTTTCCCCGCGGGATCCATCACCACATGGGAAAATCTCGCCAATCGTTTCCTTACCCAATTCTTTCCGCCGGAAAAGACTGCAATGCTTAGAAGAGACATTTTGATGTTTGAGCAACAGCGGGGTGAACCTTTCTACGAGGCTTGGGCCCGTTTTAAGGGTCTCCTCCACAAGATCCCTCATCATGGCATAAACACTTGGTTATTAGTTCAGATTTTCTACGACCATGTTGAT
The DNA here is from genome assembly GCA_030686995.1 of Artemisia argyi. Taxonomy (NCBI): domain Eukaryota; kingdom Viridiplantae; phylum Streptophyta; class Magnoliopsida; order Asterales; family Asteraceae; genus Artemisia; species Artemisia argyi. Next base: position 7,119 of record JARVZY010006613.1, read on the forward strand.
TATCACACTAAGCGCATTATCGACAGGGCCGCGGGAGGAAAATTGCGTGATAAGGATGCCGAGGAGTCATGGGCGATTATAGAAGAGCTAGCTGTCGATAACAATGAGATTTGGGAATTTAAACATACGGTGGAAGCAGCCATCAATGCAGTCTCAGCATCTGGAGGGACCACCGAAATCCCCGAGGAACTCTTATGCAAAATTGAGGCAAAAGTTGACTATTTTGAGGAAAGGCAAAGGAGACCCTTAAGTCCTAAACAAGCTACGGTCAATTCTGTCTCAAGATCAACCTCGATACCATTATCTGAATCACCCTCTAGAGAACATGTCGAAACTTTTCAGAGGTGCACTCCACCTTGTTCCCCTCCCAAGGAACTTAGCTCGGAATTTGAGGCTAGGATGAGAGAATATATGGCGACCCACTCTGATCGGCTTGCTAGATTCGAAGAAGCAGTTTATAAGCAAAGGGAGGAGATGCAAGGGAAAATGAATGAGATGTTGAGTTTATTGGAGGAGTATGCTAGTTAGAAAACCCCCGAACGAATACTGCTAAGGAAAGAAAGTGCCACTCCCACCACCCAATTTGTTAACTCCATCACCATTGTCCATAAAGATAATGAGAAGATTAAAACTCCTGCTAAGCAGACCTTAGAAAAATCACCTGAATCTCAACCTTTGAGCTATTACTTGAAACACGACGTAAACAAAAACACACGATAACAAATTGGATTAAGGGTGATAGGCGTACCCAATCCTCCGAACAGGTTCCCGAGAAAGAGAAAGAAGAGGAAGATGAGTATGATACGCTTATTGGGGGACCAGTGGTCGAGAGGTTATTGGTACAGAAAGTGGCTACTAAGCAGGTAGCAAGTGGAAACTTTGAGATACCAACAAGCATCGGGGACTTGAAAAATCTTAGTGCTTTCGCCGACCAAGGATCGGAAGTAAATCTTATGCCCCTAACTATTTACATCCAACTGACGCCGAAAATGCCAGCACCTACTCGTGTTAGGCTATCTCTTGTTGGACATTCATACGTATACCCCCTAGGAATCGCAGAAGACGTATTAATCAATGTGGCAGGGTTCATGTACCCCATTGATTTTATGATCATTGATGATAAAGGGGATGGGTGTATGCCAATAATCCTTGGGGCACCATTCCTCACCACCGCTAGGGCTGTCATTAAGTATGAAGATAGGAAGATTGAGCTTAAGTCCGGAAAGAGAAAGATTAGCTTCCACATGACTCCGCGAAGTGGACATGAGGATATGAGTTGGAGAATGATTAAAAACAACATTGGCGCAACACCCATTCGTGTTCAGAATAAAATTCTTGCATGGGAAGCAAGAATCAAGAGCTATAAGAAAGCTAAGGATGAAAGGAGAAAAAGCAATAAGGATCCGATAGAACTCAAACACACCCAACACACAAGCAGTCATACACCGTTTGAGGAAGGGAACTTAGTACTCTTGAGACACTTAGAAACCACAATACCAGCCGATAAACCGAGTCCTTGGTGGTATGGGCCATTCACCATCGAAGGATTGAGCCAAGATGGGGTAGCTAACTTGAGGAGCAAATTAGGTGGGAAGGTGATTGCGAGTATTGATAGATTGAGGCACTATCACCATAACAGTAATGATCGAAATTATATGGGGTACATCATTTCCAATGATGAAATCACGTAGTAACCCACGACTTTGAGTCTAGCTACAAGACTCGTAAATAAAGAAAAGCGCTTCTTGGGAGGCAACCCATGTTTTGTGTGATTTTAATTGTTTGATTGTTATTTGCTTCCGTATGTATGTTTTATTTTTATTGTTGGTTGATTATGTTTCTCAATTAAAATGTGAAATACTTTATTATGTTGTTTTGCCTAGTCTTAACTTCAACCTAAAGGTATTTTTGCAAAAGATAAGTGTAAGGGGAAACCCCAAATATGTTTTTAAGAAACAAACCGATCATGATTCTCCACAATATTTAATGAACATGTATATTCGTATTTGTTAGAGTCAAATGCTTGTATCGAGTCATAATGAAATTTTGCAGGATTTTCCAGGAAGTAGGACGAGGTTTTTTCAGAAATTTTCCGGAAACTTAACATAAAGATTTCTGCAGGTCCATTCTGACGGCGTCATGCAATTGTTCTTGACGGCGTCAGGAGTAAAAATCTGGAAATTTTACCGGTTTTGTTTTTCTAACGGAGTCTTATGGTTTTTGTGAATTATTAAGTTTTATAATCCCCAGGAAATCTGCAAACTTCATTCCACAAGCATTATATCTTACTTTGTTTTCTAGGATTTAGTAACTTATATAGGATGCCGCCGATTTTACGCGAGGTTGCCTTGTCTATTGTTGTCAGGATTTACAGGTTATTTAAGACAAGAAGATGATTTATATTCTGGAAGGGAAGCTTTGATTGTTCATTTTCTTGGAGGAAGATTTAACCTGGCCAACCTAAAATCCATACCGAGCGAATCAGGGGAGTATTTGATTTTTTTTTTTTGGGTAAAAGGTCAACGACCCGGTAAATATATTACTCCAAAAAACGTTTAAGTACAACGGATATGGGTGAATCCCATATCTCAGCCCGTTACATAGGAGAAAAGCTTACATAACAAGATACTACCTATTTTCAAAACAATCCATTACTCACATGATGGTAATGATTTTGACAAAATATAAGCTACTTCCTACGACCTTGGAGATTAAGACCATAAATGGTATTAAGAGCATCCAATTCCCCTGGAAGATCATAAATTTGCTTCGAATAGTCATCATAGTCATACTCATCTTCACGCTCATGACCACCACCAAAAAGATTTGCAGATTCATTGAAAGTGTTAAGAACCTCCTCCTCTTCACTATCTGAAGCCACAACCTCACCTACCTTTGAGAATGGGTTAGCCCTCTTAAAAACAGAGGTAGACGGAATAGGCTGACCAGCATCATCCACAAGAGTAGCTGTCCCATCGATCAACAGCTTTTCAAGCTTACTAATTTTCTCAACAATAGGAGTAGAGCCACCTTCCATTGTTCCCATAGCATCACTCACAAGCGTTTCTTGCGTATCACTCACAAGAGGTACTTGTGAAGAATTACCAGTCGTAACCGACTCATCCTTATTAACTTCCATTGTACTGCCAGCATCCACATCCTTGTTAGTAACAACCTTAGGACTACCAAGACCAACTGTATCATCCATATTAAGAGCATCAAACTGATTAGAAGTAGTGATCTTGGTTCCACTCGTACTAGCCACATCAGAAGCCATCTTCTTACTGACATTAGCTTTCTTAGTTTCAGGAAGAGTCTTTTTGGGCTGATATTCAAAATGCTTACCCACCACAGGTTTGGTAAAACCTCCTCGACCCGAATTCGAAGCAACTTGCTTACCCTTCTTCTTATTGTTAACAGGTTGGAAACCATCCCTTGCATTCATAGTAGGTTGAGCATTCGGTATGACAACCTTAGGGCAATCAACCAAAGTATGTCCAAATATCTGACATTTATCACAGCGAGGCGGTTTCCACTCATATTCTACCCGGATCTTTTCAATAGTCGAACCCGTACCATCAAGTAGAGGAATCTCAACAGTGAGACTGTCCTTTAGTACCTCATCCGACTTAACTTCAATCATACACCTAGCAAAGCTACTCCGGCCCCAAGACTCCTTGCACATTTGACTAGTAAAGGCATCTAACCTTTTGGGCGTCCCAATCACTGTAGCAAGAAGGCTAAGCCCGTCATCGGAGAACATAGCTAAAGGAACATCATGGAATTTAACCCACACCGGAATGTTAGTTAAATCCTCTTTAAGCAAGTTAGTGTTCAATGTCCATGGTTTAAGGATAATAGGGACATTACGAATCAACCAAGGACCATTATCAAGGACATCATCAACACCTTTCTTCGAAGTAAACTTGAAGAAAAAGAACCCCTTAGCATTCATCATAACCTTTTGTAACCCATACTTAGCCCACGCATTGCGAACATAATAATCAACAACAGGAAAAGCAAGGCGTTGACCAAGGAAGTATCCGTAAAGAGTATTCTCGAACCTCATGTTAACCTCTTGCACTACATTCATTGGGACTGATAAATCAACATCAGCCTTCTTCTTGCTACATTCCAACCTACGAAAGTTTGATACATGTTTTAGAGGTTCATTAGAAGTAGCCCCCGCGTAAGAAACCAACTTTACTCCCGTACCATTAGTAGTAACATCCTTGTGAGAATTAGGAGAAGGAGTACTAGTAATATTAACTTCATTAGCTCCAATCTCTCTTTGGATTTTATTCATGGCATCTTCAAAATTCTGATGCGCATTATCAATCAAGTTTTTCATAGATTCGGCACTAGTAACCCGCTCTAAGTCGTCAGCAAGTGAAACCGGCTTCACTTGATTTTTGAGCAAATCAACAGATTGTTGAGCAACATCAAAGGAGGATTGTGAAACCGGCTTCACAAATTCAGAGGTACCACTTAAGCTTGTCTCGTTAACCATAGAAGCTTGGGGAATATGGATCCCAGCCGAAGTACCTTCATCATTACTCTTTAAACACTGCCCATCAGTTGCAACATTCGAATTCAACCCTTGAGCACCAGATTTCCCAGCACCCTTCGAACCCTTTGAAGCACTAGATGATTTCAGAAAACCCTTCTCCATAACCCTCTCAAACCCACAACCAATAATCAATAACACTTAATACAAAACCCAATAATAATAAATAGCATCAGCAGCAACCAAGCGGTCCAGAAAAAACCCTAATCTAACGATTAGGGTTTGGAGTGAAAACCCTCAAGAACTAACCCACGTCCATGTAGTACGATCCAGAATAATAGAAAACGATTCTATGAAGTTTTAATAGGATCACAACCGACTAAAACAGCCTCTTAATCCCTAATCGCAAGCAGCACCACAATTATCCCTTTGAGAGTGAAAATAGTAACGATCTCAATTAATTAGACCAAGATCGCACAGGAATTGATAGATTTAGGGGTGATTATGGTGAGGTTCGATTGAAAAAAATAAGGGTTAAAGCTGTCGCCACTTGAGAGGGAGAAGTTAGGGTTTTTTCTTTAACCTTGTTTCTTTTCACCATACCGGGGAGTATTTGATTTCATTCTCTTTACTTTTAACTTTTACATTCTTTACTTGAACATTGGGGACAATGTTCATCCTAAGTGTAAGGGGAGGGTAAAAAGATGATACCTTACATATTCACTTTCGGTTGAGTTTGTTTTGTTTAACAGTAGATGTGTAATAAAACTATGAGAAATACTTGTTAGTGTAATTTTAGCGCCAAATTTAAATTTTTTTACAACATTTAGGAGTGAAACTTTAGCCATAGCAAGCGTCTCATGGATAGGAGGTTGTATGACTAGCACATAACCGTATATTCAGAAAAATTTTCCACCCAAAAATGTGAGGTTCGCCTTTAGTTTTGATAGGAAAAGCATTTATTATTGGTGCTTATGAGTGTACCGGTAGCATTTAGATTCTAGAACTTGCGTTAGTGATGCATCCCGAGACCGCTAGTGAGACTACATTCGTGTAGTAGGATTTACTACATGATAAGAGGCATTAGGATCACCCTTGTGTTAAACCCGTATTACAATTACTTGACCATTTAAGTCATATTACTTGGCTAGTTAAGTCAACTAATTTTTCCCACACCCTTTGCGTTGTACTCATTTTTAGTACACGATACCCCTAGTACACCCCTCCGAGCCTATCTTTTCGTTTCTAACTTTAAGCATCTTACTTAAAGGAAGAATTTGTTACACCCCACTTAAATGTACACCCAAATCGCCTTAGCCTTCCGTGTATGCGCTCATTTTTAGTGCATTATTGTTATTTGTTAAACCCTAAGTTAATTTTCTAATTGATTACATGGTTGCTAAGTCGAGTCATATCCTTGTACATATTGTTTTGGGACGATTGAGACTCATGGGTAAGTACTTATTTTATGGAGTAATGGGGAAGAACATCATATATTACCCCCATATGTACGTTAATCTTAAAAGTGCTCCAAGTGTTTTGATTTTCTTAATTCGAGTCATTAGATTAGTTAAATGTAAAGTATGTAAAGATTCAAGTGTAAGGGGATTGCTCAAACCCCTATGATGTATTATTTTGGATGGTAGGGTAAGAGTGTATGCAAAAAAAAAGAAAAAAAATTGAAAAAATCAAGAAAAAGAAAAAAAAATTAGAAAAAGGAAAAAGAAGGAGAAAAACATACGGACTACCATCCCATTTTCATTCTATGTTCATTTTATGTTTTTGTTATTTTTCATTTATTAGCTTAAGTCGAGTCTAGTCTTGGCTTAGCAACGCCATATTGTACATGTAATTAACCAAGATTGTTAACTCGCCACCAGTAAAATTCCCTTTATCCAACAAAACCGTGTAATTCATATCCCTACACCTAACGTTATAACCCTTTTAAAAGACCTCTTTGATAGTTTATCCTAGGTGCTTACGCCATGTGGTGGAGGTTTGATCCTTTCCCAAGCCTATGGTAATCTATTTTGCTATGACAGGTAGTGAGAGATATCTTCCATTTCCATAATGTTATATTACTTTATTACACCCGAGAGATGTGAGTATCTAAACATTATTTGTGAGGTGCTTGTGTATGACCTCCGTGCTTGTCTATTGGTCTTTTGTGGAACGATTATTTGTTGTAATTACTTTTATATTAGTGTTAAATGACCCCTAACTTGTCTTTTGAGTAGAATAAAAGCTCATTTGCTTGAGGACAAGCAAATCTCAAGTGTAAGGGTATATGATGAGGCGAAAAATGATCCGTTTTTAGGGGGTCATTTAAGCCCGAATCCGACTTTATTTGATCAAATATTGCCCTAAATCGTTCCTTTTGTGATTTTAGGTGTTTGGAGAGTGAATTCTGGAAAAGAGGCTATTTTGGACGTTTTTTGGAGCATAAAGTGAAGAAAACGACAAAGTACTAAATCCAAGCTGGAAATACAAGGTGACGGCGTCAAGGATTTACTCTTGACGGCGTCAGAAAGGATGAATATTTTACCGTAGGTTGTGAAGGCGTCAGATGAAGAGATGACGGCGTCAAAGTGGCCAAGAATATTTTACCGTAGGTGGTGACGGCGTCACCAAGGCCGTCACAATTGGATCTAGGGCGTCCGAGGAAGTTATTGGCGGCTGGCTGACGGCGTCAGAATTAACTCTTGACGCCGTCAGGACGATTTTCCTATATATAGTTTTTTAGTTTTTTCAAAAAAAGAGGAGAAGTTTTGGTGAAACCCTAAAGACGATTTTGGTGCCTCTTTTACAGGTTTTTTAAGGGTTCCAAACCCTTGATACCTTGCATTGTAATTGAGATAAGTATACTCTTAATTCAATCAATATGTCTATGTGTTGGTTGTTTATCTTTTGTTCTTATCTTAATTCTACTATGCTAGGCTAGATTTCCTTTGTGTTTGCTTAGATCTAATGAAACCTAGATGTTGATTATGTGTTAATTACTTGTCTATTCTTGTTCTTGGATGAATGATATTATATGTTAGGCTTAAGAAAACTGGCAGATCTCCAAATGGTAACATGCTTGAACGTCTTAAGAAACATGAACCGAGGAGTACTAGGTCTTTATTGGTTGTATTTAATGCATGAGCCACTGTTTACAATCCCTATAGTTGTGCTGGGTCATGGTGTAGGAGGAGATAAGAGCTCATAGAGTTGGGGAGTTATGTATGCCACCCCACGAATGGTATTAAGGAATACAATCCGTCATCCATACAAGTGTAACAAGTAATTGACATGTAAAAGATATCTAGGGAGTAATGAAGTCTAAGTAAACACAATTTCTCCAAATACTGCTCACAACCTTAGTTTAATATTAGTTTAATTTCATTTTCATTAGTTTAATTAGTTATAAAATAGTTTTTGGGTTAGTTGAATAACAACTAATTCCGCCCACTCTTCCAAAACCCGAGATTTTACTTGCTTTCATAAAATATAAAAACACAAAAATAATCATCTTTCATCTTTAGAACTATTAATTAGGTTTTCTAATCCTAGCGACACTATTCCTAAGCTGAACGATCAATCCCCCGGTACTTGTCACTATACTATACTACAACGATAAGGTACACTGCCTGGTGGGGGTTGTAAGCCTCGCGAGATCCCTCGAGAGGTAAAGCAAGGTGCGATTCCCACGCATCACTTGTGAATGTTGAAACACAAACATAAACATCAAAAATTGAAACACAAACATGTTAACATAAAGATCAAAACTTTCAATAATCATATGAGTTCACAACCATTACATCACCCAAAAGTTATCTAAACACACTAGTTTAGTATTTGGAACCGCTACCTTCCGCATCACCCCTTTTCTTCCTGTTCTTCCTGCTCTTCAATTCTTTTTCTTTCTTGTCCTTCTTATCCTTCAGATACTTAAACACAACTTCAAGATGGGAAATCCTCTTTGCCAAATCATTTGGTAAAACAGTATCCACAATCTCTTCCTTCTCCCCCTCCTCCTCCTCCTCCTCATCATCACTCAAAAGCGCTTCATAGTAGCCATCTTGTTTCCTAAGATAGGCCAGAATCTGAGTTCTCAATTCATTAGGAATCTGCCTATAAGAACCATACTCATCAATTGGTTCTGCGCCATATGAATCAAGAAGTAAATCATTTAGATAATCGGTTCTTAAACTTGGTCAAATTCCACTTCCTCGGTACCAATATAGATGCCCTTCCCTTTACTATTGTTTGCCGTCGAGGGTTGTTTTGATGGTTGGGATTATGTGTGTTTCGGTGAAATGTGTGTGTGGTTTGGTGTATTTAAATAAGCGGGATAAAGATGAACTGAATAGTCCCTATTAGGTTGCCGAGTTGCACAAAAAGGAGGGAAAGGTTAATCTCTTCGGCTGCCACGTGTGTTTTTGGCTCCAAAACTTAAGTTATAACTTTGCAAATTTGGTCATTCAAGTAAAGTGTGGGTAGTCAAAGGCGGGAAATGAGTGAAATGGCGAAAATACCCTTGACTAACGGAAGTTACCAAAAAAGCGTTCTCGGTGGTATTTTTTTGCAAATTTTCATAACGTTGGTGGCTGTTTTGCGTGACTTTTTGTCTTGGTTCTATTTTTATGATTTCGTGATAGTTTAGGGACCATTTTTGCATTTTACCTTAATATCTTCTAAACATACAAACATATCATGCACGTTTTACTTAACACTAGCAGGGTCCCCGCGCGATGCAGCTGCGGGCACCCTGTAATTTAATTTTTTCGGTTAATAATTTATTTTATTTTTACATTTTTTGGCAATAGCTTTGCTGATTAGTTTTTTATAGCAAAAGTTTGATGAAATTTTGCTTAGTTTGTATTATTATTATTATTATTATTATTATTATTATTATTATTATTATTATTATTATTATTATTATTATTATTATTATTATTATTATTATTATTTATAACATCACTTTATTGAGAAACAAATAGGATTTTACAAGAAATTAGTGGGGAGCCGAGATACTAACTGAGCCCCCACACCTCTAGCTACAGCAAAACCAATCCTACTAAAAATATGTGGAGCAGCACGTGCTCCAATGTCTTGGGTCATAGAGAATCGTCTAATGCGCTTTAATAAGGTCACTGCATCCTTTTCAAGTTCTCCAAAAGAAGAGAATGAAAAGGGGAGGAACCCATATCCGATATCAGCACATTTAGCAGCGTACTTGACACGTTTACGTTGTGCAGCTTCAATATGTGAACATATTTTGTTTAGTAATTTGCTTGGTTTGTACAATATGTGAACATATTTTAGTTTATTATGTTCTTTTTGACAATAAATTTATGGATATCAAAAATTTCGTTTAGCTCGTGTCCGTTCGGGATCGAGCCCGTTTGACCCGTGCCCGTTCGGGCTCGAGCCCATTTGGCCCATTGCCCGTTCGGGCTTGAACATTTGTATAATATGCTTTATTATTTGTATTAGTGACATTTAATGCAGGAATTAAATTTTAAGTTGGTTGTACAATATGCTTGATAATTTGTATTTTATGTAAGGGGTGTTTTAATAAGTGCATTAATTGTTTTATTGACAAGTTAATTAATTGTATTTAATGTACATAATGATTTATTTATTGTATTTAATGTTAGTATTAATTATATGTTAGAATTAAATATGAGAGGAATTTCTATAAGTAGCATTTATTGTTGTACTTATAGCTTTAAAAGTTGTATTTCTTAATTTTAAGTATGATAAACGAAAATGGTATCTTTATCATTTTTTCCATTCTATAAAAATCCAAAAGCACCCACACACTCAAAAACAATATCGTTTCCCAAATTTCCCAATTTCATTTCAGTCTCTTGCAAAGTTGTCATAAACCCTAAAATAATGTCAGACAACATCCCTTTTGAAATCCAAATGGAAATCATCAAATGGCTTCCTGTGAAGCCTTTGATTCAGTTTAGGTCGGTTTCGAAACCTTGGAAGTCTTTCATTGACAGCCCTGAGTTTATCAAAGGTTACGGCGCCCGCCACACGCAGCCACACTGTCGTATTCTAAGGTATGACTCTTGTTGTTTTCTGGATCAGGCAAAGTACATGTGTCTCGCAGACGATGATAACAATGAAACCTTTAAGGTACAACAACAAGAAGTTGCTCCTTTTGTTCTGTCTCCTTTCCTTAAACAATATATTGTTACAAGAGCTGTTGGTGTGTGTCATGGATTACTGTGTTTTCATGGTTTTCATACAGTTTATAAGACATGGATGTTTGTTATTTGGAACCCTTGTATTGGAAAATCATTTGGTATTGCTCTCCCTAGTTTTGACTCTCTTGTTTTTGGTTTTGGAGTCTGTCCTGTCAATAAAGATCCTACTGTTGTGAAGATTTCATGCGCATTGGATAACATGCCTTGGAGTGTTGAAGTTTTTACATTGAGCTCGGGTATTTGGAATGTGATTCCAAGTGGTAATTTGCCTCGTCAATCAATTAAACTTAATAATAATTCAGCTCAGGCTGTTATAGATAGGTTTATTTATTGGGGTGCACGTGAGGAGACTTCTATTAATGATGGCGAATCTACGGCAAATCATATGGTTGTGTCATTTGATTTGATTACCAAGGAGTTTAAAGTGCTAAACCTACCAGATAGCTTAACAAACGATTTGATCTTCGATGTCTCAGTTTCTAAGCTAAAGGGATCTCTTGTTGTGTATGGCGACATTATGGCCGAGGAAGCAGTTCATTGTGGTGTATGGGTGATGGAGCATGATTCGTCTTTTAGAAAGCTATTCACAGTTGGCGCACATGTAAGTAAAATATTGGGGTTTACGAAGAATGGTGAAACTATAATTGAAACTCGAAACGAGGAGGGAAGGTTTAGCATTTATGACCCCTGCTCACAACAAATCAAGTATTTTGACATTTCTGGAGGACGGGACACGTCGTTCATGGGTTTTTACAAGGAATCACTACTTCTACTTGATCACTCTGATTTTCATATATATTCTAATTACCATAATTGATCAAAAAGATGAAGGCCACCTTTCAAGGTTTGGATTTACAAAGTGGATGTTAGTATGTTACCTAAGGAGGGAGGGGCCTAGTTTTTAGTTAAGGTGTGAAAAAATCACTTTCATCTATTTCAGTTGTTTATTAGTCTCTTAAATGTTGTTAATTATTGCCATTTATGGAACTTTATAAGATCTCAGATGTCGTATATGCTACTTATTTTTCAAATATGTGCTTTGTAGCAAGATTAGTGAAATCGGTATTATCAAGTTTAATGTGATTTCTATTATTCCATGGATAGTGTTACTTCTGCTCCTTGTCTTTAATGGCTTATTAAGAACAGGGAATGTCCTTTATAGATGTCTTATTGCTGGTGTAATTAATGATGAACAAGCCTTTTAGATGTTCATTACTTGTTGAAATCTTGTTAGTGTACTTTACTTCGTTACATTCTCCTCTCGTTTTGCTTGGGGTCTATTTTGAATAATCTGTAAATACAAACATGAATTTATCAGTCAATGAATATGCAACATTTGAACACGTAAATGCTTATGTTTGAACAAGAAATGATATTCATGTACTTTAACTCAGGATTAGAAGAGTAAAGGCATTAGTAGTGGTTAGGCGATGTTTGGAAAAAGCCATGAGTTTTTCTATAGAAGATTTATTGTTAAGGGTGAAAAGTGTCAATATATTAAACCGGAAAGTCTAGCATGTTGATCTCCCAATTATACCATCCTAAGTGTAAAAGTAGAAAGAGAGCCGCGGCCAACAATGCTTGCAATCAAGCTCTTACTGCACCTGCATTAGACTTCTTACCAGTAGGTAACAAACACAAACTAGTGATAGTATCTTTGATTCATCTCAACCTACTCGTTGTATGCCCAAGTCTTTTGGAAAACATATTTGATTGTAACTGAAGTTCATCTATTTTGAATATTTCCTCAGCACAAGTTTTTCCCCATTATTCCCATATCCATTGAACTATTTAATGATCCAACAATACTCGGTAACTTTCAAAGTTTATTAAGCGTTTGCGACGGTTATTATCCAACATTTGATTCTCATATAAATTTCTGTGTTTGGAAACCTTTCAATTACAGAATCAGTTTTTTGGTATGCCAGTTTTACCTGGTTTGTATGAAAAAGTCCTTGGGTTTAGATTACATATTTTTCAAAGTATAAGTTGCATCCTATGTCAAGCCAATGTTTGTAAGTTACGGTTTTGGACTTTAGAGAACTCCAAAGTCCAAACCATGAGCTACCTTGTAGCTTGGTTTAAATGGACTCTTGTCGTTATAGTTGCCGGTCTCCATAATGCACATGAACAAACCAGGGGACGGTGGTTATCAATTTGCGTATGACCCAGTACGTCCACAACCCAACCATGATCATTAGAGGCACACTTTTAAATTAGCATCCGACTGTAAACCAATGCCACAAAGTTCAATAGTTACCATTGCTGGCTGAAAACCACTGCAAAAGAGTGGATACTAAATGACCGCTGTGTACATAGTCGCTGTTTCTAATATTATTCTGCACAATTTCTGTTTTTGCTTGGGGAAAGGAAACACGATCCTTTTGTTTCTTGAAGTTATTCTCTTAAATGATGCAGCTGTAATATCTGACCACCAAACTTGAGTACCCGAATTACTATTGCATACACTGCAACTGATTGTGCTATCCTCAATATGGACCGATAGGGTGTTTGTTGGTTCGGGATTCTCAGTACGGGTTCTTCGGGTTGAGCATTTTTGAAGACAAAATCGAACTGAAATCAAATTTAAATTCGGTTTGGTTTAGGTTTTGAACATAAAATACAAATTTCAAAATTTGTTAATATTTATTCAATTAAATTGATGAATATGAAGCCTGAAATACAACAACTCATGATCAATGTACAACAATATCACATGAATAAATTTAATGAAATCTTATGTTACAAATGCATCACCCAAAAACAAGAAGAATGAAATATTCCTTGCTCTACAATTTATATACTCCATCCACTCTACTGTTCTAGTTATGTGAAAATGTTGGTCCCATGAGGGGTGGATCTAGAAAGGGTTCAGTATATGCACATGAAAATGTTTGTCCTTTTTTATTTTATTTATTTTTATTTATTATTATTATTATTTTTTAATTTTTTTTGAAAGGCAACAATATATTAACTAAACAAAAGATACAAACAAAGGCCCCACACTTGAAATCCAACCCTCGAGTTAAACCATCCAAACGGGCAGGCCCCGGGACCCGAACCACTAGGAGAGAGCCGCAAAGGGAAACCTCTAGAACTCACGGCTTCACACTAGGAGGAAAATTCAGATTTTCTTTGTCACATGCGTGACTCGAAACCGGGGGACCCCCCCCCCCCAAAGCGGAAATCTGGTGGCCAACTCAGCTAACGCCCAGTTTTTGGACGTTTCATGCCACTTGTGTTGAATGGTGACACACTGCCACTTGGGCCGGGACTCTCTTCTCTCAAATTTGAGTTCAGCACGGCTTGTTCTCGCAGTTGCTGTCTCTTATAATAATCTTCGGACTTGTCCTGCGCATGAATAAATAACAATCAGGACATGGATAAGAAAAATGTGCAACAAAATAACTTTATAGTGCAGAGGTTCACAATAAGTTTATGGGATAATTACCAAAATAGATCGTTGACTTTTTGACTAGTCACTTTTTAGACTTTCAAATTTCACTTTCCAAAATTAGATCGGGCAACTTAAAAAATTGAGCAACTCAGACGCAAAGTTGCCTTGATCCGCCGAAGGAAAGTGATTTAAAAACATCTATTTAAGGAATGTGCTTTGGGCGACTGATCTATTTTGGTAATTATCCCTAAGTTTATTGGTAGGAAGCTTGTGAAATTTGTCACTGGTTTGAGCAGCTCTTCATTTATCACATGTGCTTGCCTCAGCCTTAAATAAACAACGCTTTCTATTTATTTCGGTTTATTGCTATTTCTTTAATTATTTTACTCTTATGATTTATTTATATATTAGAGGTACAAGACCAAGTATTCTTTCGGCTGGTATTCTTCAGACTGGTGCAGATGTCGGTTTATGAGTTAATTTCTTAGGGAACAGTACGTGATTGGCTTAACGGTTTGGAAATTTCGAGACTTGATTCTTTGAATTTTACAGGTGCTTTGATGTGCATTTTCAAAGTTGATATGTGCTGCATTTACAGCCAAATTAGGAGATTCCTTGAGCTTCCGAATGAGATTACATGTAGCTTTAGATTCATCCAAAGGCATGCTTTATCTTCACACCGATGCCAACCCACCTATTTTCCATCACCATATCAAAACAAGCAACATTCTCATCGACTCCAAACTCACTTCCAAAGCTGCTGATTTTGGACTTTCAAGGCTTGCACCATTATTGGATGACTATGGAGTCTGTCCTAACTATGTATCCACCGTTGTTAGAGGTTCACCTGTATAAGTCTTTTCCATCTTGCTTTCTAGCTGTGGAACCTTGGTGTATGGACCGACCTTGTTGCTTTCATTGACATAGAACAGATGCTTCCAAGAAGAAGTGGCAAGATTAAGGTTGGGTAATGGGTCAAAGTGGGTATTTTCTTGTAGGGGTCAAGTCAGGCTTTATATAAAGAGTCAAATGTTTGGCAAGTAAAACACGTGGCTGAGTTGTTTAGTTTTCTCAACGTCATTCTTTTTACGAATTTCATATCTTATTGCAGTGTTACCTTGATCCGAAATACTTATTGACCCATAAGCTGACACACGAGAGTGACGTTTATAGCCTTGGAGTTGTACTTTTAGAGATCTTGACTAGTATGAAACCGATATCACATAGCAAAATATTGTATGCGAGGTATCCTTTTTTTTTTCTTTTCTTTTTCTTCTTCTTTTTCTTTTTACCTTAATATATAAAATTGCGTAATTTGACCCCAAACACTTCTTTTGAAGAATGACCTGACTCTGGTCTGTTTGATCTGCAATAAAGAAATGACCCATTTTGAGTTTTTGACATGCCATCCAATAACCTGCCTGTCCTGTCACCTCTAACTTTGCGGGATGAAATTTGCTTCTGTGGTAGGTACTTTTCATCTAGACCGCCACCTACGGAACCAGCTTTGCTTCCACGACCTCCACCAAAGAATTACTCAATGGACTCAAAGCCCTCGGAATTTGGTCCAACTGTGCTTTCCCCTAATACAATAAAAACAAGAAGAATGATGCCTGAAAAAGGTAATGACCATGTCATTGGCAATGAAAAAAGTGGGCCTGCATCAATGTCTTTCAATTTTTCGGTGTATGATAATAGGCCTCCAGCTAGACCGACAATTAACAGGTAAACAGCCTAAAAATAAAAATAAAAATTATTGTATGCATGATATTGTGTAATGTTTTGACTCATTTATCTTTATTCTTTATTGCACAATAAATACCTAATATGGGTCTCAGCCCATCTGGGATTGCATTTGCAGTTAGCTGATTAGGTAACAGTATTATATCTAGAATTCTAGATGTTGTGAGAACCATTGGAATCTGCCATTTACGTTAAAATTTAGCTTAGTACACAAATATTATCTTTGATCATGAAAACAAGCTGAGGGAGTACTTAAAGACTTGAGTTACTAGCAGCATAGGTCTGAGTGTTATTCAGTGGGTTAAAGGTGAGGAACTTTGTGAAGGGATAAAATGCCAATATTCAAGATGCATTGGTACCATGGGAACTACTAATAGGGTTAAGGGAGGGGATCAGTTTGACACAGAAAATCAACCACATAAAGGCCACTTAAATGGGATTAAAGATATGCGCATGGGGGATATTAAAGAGATAGTGGATTACTAGACTGCTGAAAAGTAATGCCAATCACACGTAGTCATTTGGGGCACTAATGCTGGGAAAATCAGATGGTTCTGTATTCTTATGGAAGAAAACAAAAAATCTATCCCTAATCTAAGGGTCAACCGAAATTGCTAAATACACATTTAGCACTGCCGATCATGCCTCAAATCACGTAAATCTTAGTTTTTAACGTTAGCTGTTAATTGATGCTGATAATACTTTTTTTTTTTCATCTTTCAGTGTTATTTCTCTTTACATTTAATTGATGAATGATGATCTGTTGACTGATCGGGTGATTTTCTTATAGATATGTTGGTTGTATAAACGTTTACATGCTAGTTGACGTAGATGACGCTTTATAACCACTTTTATGTGCCTTATTGTTTCTATCCTAGCTTCTAGAAATTCACTTGTCTACCCTATACATATGCCTTATCTGTGTGAATATGCCGGGGGTTAATCCATCCTCTATATAGATTTTTTTAATGAATTAATAGCTTAAATCCCTTTTTGTTAATATGCACGTATATTCATTATCATTTATCACTCTTCCCTTTTTCTACCATGCAGTGCTTGACAGAACCCATTTGAAGAGAAAACTTAACCTTGAATTCCAAATCCCTGAAGATGATGAATATCCATGAGCTAGGGAGATTATCCAAAACCAGATCTTGATGCCTATCGTTAACTTATATTGACGTGATGAAGTAACTTTTTGCATGATAATATTCTACATCTGTATTAAGTTTGTGTATAAGGCCATAATTGCATATGCTGAGTGTTATTTTGAACTTATTTTTTTCCTGTGAAGAGTGAGTTTATGTTGTAGCAGAGTGTGCCTTTATTTTGGTAAAAATCTATCTATACTAATAAACCAGAATATTTTACAACCCAATGAAGCACACTATGCATTTAATTTGCTGATGTGTCTCTCTTCCTATTGGCTATGTGTTTAATGCGTACAAGTAGCTGATGCGACTGTTTTTTGACATATTATCACTCACTTTGTTTTGGTAACTATGCTTCAATATCGGTTTCAATTCCACAATTAATCTTCTTCTTCAATCTTCTTCAATACGCCAATCTTCTCCAATCCTTTCCATCTCTATACCAAACCATAATTGTAAATAAAAATCTCACGATTCAAATCACGTTTGATTTCTATGCTGTCAACATGGAACAATTCGTAAGTAGTGCATAATTCTATGTTTATTTAGGGTTTCGATTTAGTAGTTACGTATTACAATTTTTTTGGTTCGATTCAATTATAATACATCTTCCTTTGATTATGTTTAATTTTACTGTGTTTTACCAAAACCCTAGAAAAAAGGTGGGGGAAATCACATTAAGGAATTACTTTTTATTATTTGTATGTTAATGTTATTGGGTATCTTTCTTTGATCATGTATGTTTCAAAGTGGTGTATTTGATTCAAATATATTTAAATGTGTGATTGGTAGAACAAAGTACTCGAAGATGGAGTAATTGTCTCTTTTGGAGGCACCTTGAATAGGGGTTATGTAGGAGTCGGTACATTATGTGCATAAACTTAGCAGCCCCATATAAGTAAAGTTATATAATTAGTTTATCTATAATTAGTTTTCGAAGATCTCGGAAACAAATTTTATTTTTATGAGCATGCATGTTTTCTTTTTCAGGAGTTGTTCCTGGAAACTACTACGATATCTATGAAGATTAAACACGTGGGAAAAGCTCTCATGGTTGATCAAGAGGCGTTGTATATGAATGACTACATATCAATAAAAATTCTTGTGAGTTCAAGTTTCTCTAATGACATATGTGAAATATTATGTGTGAAATAGTTGTATATGCTGTACAGACTCAAGGGAATCAGATTCAAATTAATGTACGACAAGAGTATTCACAAAATGGTTAACATTTAGAACCTATAATACTTTGCTATTTTGATAAGCCATTGTAATTTTTTTTGAAGACGTTGCCCTTTTCAATAGTGTATGAATGTGTCACCATTATTCTTGCAACGCATTTTGAATATTGATTGGTTTTACATATTTTTGTCTTAGGCCTTCCTGCGGTACGATGTCTAACATTCTAAACTTATTCTTTATCTTTGCTGGACAACGCTATGAATATAGACCATTTATCTTGATAGTGTGAAAATATTTCCTATCAAGTCATCTATTAAACATTTCTACGTTAAGGTGCATCCATGCCTTTTTCATATTAGTCCTTGCTGCTTTAGTTTTATGCCCTTAGTTTTTATACTTATAGTTTTCATTTTCTTTTGTCGGGACCCTACTACGCAACTACATGTTGATGTTGTACAAGTGACACTGAAATTGAAGTCAATGATAGTGATGGTGTGTGGAGCGTTGGTTGTGGCCAGGTAAATATTGGTACATTTTTTTAACATTGTTGTTTTATAAAATCACAT
>JARVZY010006614.1:0-25867 GCA_030686995.1 Artemisia argyi
ATTGATGCATTGACATACCAATTTTACATGATATTCAATGAATTGAATATAGGACTTATCCCAACTACATGATTTTACTTTATAGATCTTGTCAGTAAGTAAATCATGAATTTGTTATCCTCAGACTTGAGATACCAGATAAGTGTCATGGATGTAGTGCATTTCTGTGAAGCAATCTACCGCTCACCGTAACAGGGAGTTATAAGGTTTGTTTTCAGAAGTGTTGCAAAGTCCATGGGTTATTCTTGTAGTCAAGAAAGAATTTATTCCTTCAAATTTGTTTTGAAGTTTAATACTGCTTGGCCCCTCGTAGGGTTGACAAGATGTTTGCGTGCGCACGCCCAAAGTCTATCTGGAATACGTTCAGATGTTTTGGTAATCTTGCTCAATCATAAATAACGAGAAACAGAATTGTTAATTAAAGAATGACTAAGATCCATATCTTTATTAACGTGGTATTAGAAACAAAAGGATAATAATAATGATGAATCATTAAAAGGTTTTTCCAGGAGACCTTCCTCGAGTTGATCTAGGGGCATTGGCGTGTTGCTAGAAGCTAACCAATGTCATTATGTTATTAATAGATATCCAAGTGCGAGCTGTTAGAGTTTGTGGATAAATATTAATAAACGTATGTCTAGTATCGAACTCGAGACCTTGGGATTGCACACATTACGTATGAAGGAATTAATGAATAATCATTAATATATAAAATGTTATGTATATTTAATTATTGGAAACACAAAATAATGACTAACGATTGTTAGAAGTTAACGGAATTGGCTAACTATCGTTAGGTATCAAAGAACAAGGACTAGAGTGTAAAATAGAGCCAAGAAGCTTCCGGAACCCCTTCTAAAGGGTGTGGCCGGTTTTGGAGAGGGTTGGGGAAGCCCAATCCTTATCCAACTTGTTCTCCAAGTTTACTCACTATAAATACAAGACTTAGGGTTATTTGTTACTTGACTTTTGTACACTAGCTATAACCCTAAAAACTTGTTTTCCTTTCTTCTTGTTCTTGGCCGATCGTACATCTCCTCAAGAGGGTCGATTGGTTTGTTTTTCATAAACAAACTATTCTGTTTTCATTAACTAGCATTAACATTAATTCGCTTATAGTACGTGTGTACAAGAACGAGGTAATTACTCACTATAGTAATTATCAAGGGATCGATTAACAAAACGGTAAGGGGTTAATCATTGATCCATATAAACCCTAATTAAGTTTCATCATATTGTTCAAGATTATTTATTGATTCTTGTTTTGCTAGAATCACTAAAGGTACGTTCCTATTTAGTTTATGTTAATCTTTTATATGTTATAGATGTTCCTACGGTTCCGCATATTTGTTTACCTATTTATATGATTGTCATGATACTAATATTCTTACAAGACCTACAATTAAAGAGGTAGCAATGGAGTTAGAGGGATTAAAGAAGTTCAAAACTCATCCATGGAGTCAACAACAAGCAAATGAGGAAACGAGAAGCTTGATCCTAGAAGTTGAGCAATCTGATCTTTACGAGATACCATTAATCCCATATAGTAGTACTAATGAATGGGAATCTTACTCAGGTAGTAGTATTAAAATGCCGTTTCAAGAAAACAAACCGCGCTGAAGTTTTCAAGTTGCTTCTATAGTGTTGGTACCGTGAGAATAACAACTATGCTTAGTTTCCCCACACATTGTTATATAGTGTTTTCTATTCAATGCTTAAAGTATGTCATATTGTTATTATTCAACATCTTCCCTCTTTGTAAAAATGGGTCGTAGGTAGTTTGAGTGCATTTATCATGTTTTACCATAACACCTTGTAATGTAATATCTTGTAGAAAATGTTCCATAACCTTTTTGGATTAGTATTAAATAAATAGAGTACACTAATAATACGTTGTCACTTTTGCAAGATATCGATCACAAATTCACAATAACCATTTTTTCATACAACATGCAAGTTTAATAAAGAAAATCAATGCACACTTGATTTTATAAAAGAACATAATGAAAATGAAGCAGATAGAAAAGAAAAGGAAATATAACTATCTATAGCAACCTAGAGAAGCACAACCATCTGATGCCAAATTAGTTGTATGCTTCAAGCCGTGGCACCAAAAGTGCTACCACGTCAGCAAAAAGCTCCCATGGCATCAGAAATCCCACGGCACCACATTTCAGGGGTATCCGTTGGCACCAAAATTTCTGGTGCCGTTGACCAATTTTTTTTCTTTTACATAAAATTAAACATGCACAATATTAACTAAAATAAACTACATTAATTAAAAAAAACGCATTAAATTAAAAAAAAAAAAAAAAAAAAAAAAAAAAAAAAAAAAAAAAAAAATTGTATGAAAAAAAGAAGAAGTGAATTTACCGATCCAAAGCCCAAATACTGTGTGCAAAGCCCAAGCCCAAAAATGTAAAATGAAAAAAAAAAAAAAAAAAAAAAAAAAAAAAAGAGTCACCTTCTTCCTGCTGCTACTCGCAAAACACAACCAAAAAAAAAAAAACAGCCTTCATAAAACACGATTTTTACAAGCTCAAAAAAAAAAAAAAAAAAAAAGTCGATGGCGCTGAGCCGTGGGTACGGCGCGAGCACCGACGGCGCCACCATCGGTACGGTGCGCGGTCGGCTTTGTTGGGCTGGTGGTGATGGCGCCATCGTACCCCATGCTCTTAAAGCCTAAAATAAGACCCAAGCGTTTTCGGAGGTTTATAGGCTTAAGGTTTAGCCTAGATCACCGGCTCTACTAATTAGATTTTGGCTTATTTGTGATTTTAGAGTAAAAATATTTTTTTAAACTAGCACCGACGCAAATGGCGGAAACATATATAGTTTAAACTGTTTTCGATTTTTAAACTAGTACTAATGAATGGTGTTTTTGGATGATTGTTAACTATTTTTTATTGTTGTGTGAGATTGGGAGAACTGTATATGTAAGAGAGGTGAAAAATGTGACTTTCACATATTATGAGAGAAAATTGGTAGTCTTCCTTTTTATTTAAAAATATGTGTGCGACACAAGTGTCAATAACCCAATAAATATTATCATAGCTTTTGTTCAGGGCCCTCTCGTGGATTTTAAAGATCTTGTCCGATTATTAAAAAGTTAGCGTCGCAGAAAAAAAAATGTGAAGCAATTTGCACACTATGCTACAAATGTATAAAAGATGGTGTGTTAAAGCTGCCGAGCTTTATGACTACAATATTGTTACACGGCCTTTTAATTTTAAACAATATATAAGGTGTCTAGCTACTTCAAATTGGAAAATTTGTGATAAATTTGTCTAAAAAAAGGGTTTAGGAGTGGTAGATGCAAAATGTGATGTGCTAAATCTCATTTTAATATTTATAAACCGACTCAACAAGTAAGACTGACACTTACAGGCTGTGTATCCAATCAAATATAGTATGGTAAGACAAGGTCGTTCGTGAGGAGTGATGAACTAAGTTAAATTAATGAAATTATCAATAATGAAATATCAATTAAACACTAAAAAGGGTGTATTTGATCTCAGAGATCAATACAATTTAAGAATGAAAACAAGTAACAAAATAAAAAGAAATAACAAGAATATGAAATATGGATGAAATATCAATAGGAGAATTATGTTTTAACCTAGTTACTTTCCTACTTGTTTCAATAATCCAACTACATGTGCAATGTCTTAATGTCTAACCTATTAGTGATATTATATGAACCGAGTATAGTGTGGCTAGCTATAATCCAACCTCTTATGTAAACTAGTAGCCAATTTGAACGGCGTGATAGAGGTTTACTAATCTATACTCATTAAGTCTTTAACTAAACATTGAGATTTATTAATTGTGTTAACTATTACAAGTTATCATTTTAACCATTTGTTTACTAAGTGTTCATAACTAGCTACTTTAACCTAGTAGGCCAACTATCATTAATCTAATTAGTGGCATTTGTGTATCCTTAATCACATTTACTCGAGGCATCTAAACAGATAATTATTTACTGTAAAATTACTTAACAATCAAATCTTATGCTATGAACAGACTATAGTCATACACGTTGGTGAAAGTAAGTAAATAAACTTAATTATTATCTAACATGGAATCCATACAAGTAATTGAATCATATAATCAGTAAAGACATAACTAGGCTAACACATAAAGGTGTTAGCCCATTATCTCAGAAATCACAAACAAGATAGTATCAAACGATAAACGAACGGAATTCATAATGAAATTCATGTGCAAACCAAATGAAAAACAAAGTTATGTTGATTGAGGATCTTCTCCTTGATGACTGTAGCTTACAAGAGATGTAATTTAACCCTAGGGATCTCTAGAAATCGACTAGGGAAGTGAGAGCTCATAATGGGTCAAGTTAGGGTTTGTGTAAATAGATTTCACCTAGCCCGTCACGGATACGGCGTATCCAATTTTCTTGATACACCGCATCAACTGACATGGCATATCGCTAAACATTGATACACCGAATCAACTCTCTGATTGTCAATCTCCTTTTTTCCCTCTCCTTGCGCTTTTAAAACAACTAAATTGGAGTTCAGACGAAGGAATTACGACCAAAATACTAAAGCAACTTCTAGGGACATCATGTAAACTTGATTTCGTCTTGGATTTGTTTCTTCACTTGATTCTTTTACTAGTTATTATTAACTGCTAATCACAAGTTTATCCTTTCTTGAGTAGTTCACCTTACAAATCCTCCAATGGACTTATATTCTTCATGTCATTTCCTTTTTGATTCGTCATTCAATCCTGATTACTTGATTCTCTTTTATTTCATGTCAATTTCCGTGTCTTCTCGTCAATTGCTCCATATTCTACCTATAATACAACTAGATAGCAATTAAGTGCCAAATCTCATATAAATACAATGATTGAGATAATGATATATAAAATATGAGCTTATTTGATGATATCGAATATCCTCCCACTTTACTTCTACTTGTCCTCAAGTAGACTCGCGATTTTAGTTTTGAAAATATATCTTTAAATAATAAATAAGAAGACATAACTTTTACAATTACCTATTGATCAATAGTATGCATAACCAAACAACACATGAAATCGTAAATGAAAACACTCAATCACTCAACGAATATAAGTGTAAACATTTAATGAATTGCTCAACTGCTCAGTCATGACTAATATTCTATCATATGCTTGACAAAGATGTGCTTCTCCACTACTAGAGTCTAAGTATAACTAAATTATAAGGTAAATTGGTCAAAACATAAGGCTTACAGGTTAAGGGTATGATATAAGACATGAGATGTTTAACAAATTGGTGTAAAAAAGTTTTTTTTTTAATAGTAATAAGTCCATTTATACACGTGTTGCTAGCTACTTTTCTTACCACAAACCCACACAAGACACGTATTATAGTAAAACTCACACTTTATATAGGAAACACATACTTTAAGAACACATGAATAATACTCAACTCGCCTCAATCATACATCAACTTCTATCCTTAATTGGTTCATATAAACTATCAACTCTTCCTCTTCTTCGATCTTTTTTTCTTTTCTGTTTTTTTGCAATTTTTATTGCATTTTTTTCTCCTTTTTTCTCTAACAATACTCTACACTTCCACCATAATAACTTCATAATAAATAATAATGAATGGTTTCATTACACTCTAATGACATTATTTAGGTGAAAAGATCTTCACCGAAACTCACGTTTATATTTTCATTGCATTGTGCAATTCCCAATCAATTCTCTCTGGAAAAAATATCATCAAAACTCACACAAAACACGGAAAATACAACCAATAACCAACCTATGGACTTGCACCACAAGGTACGCTAATGCGTAATGGTATAACGAACATAACATATAACTTCGTGTAAACAAAAGAACATGAATGGCTCAACAAGTTTTCTAAAGGTATCTTGCATTAAAAGTGAGTACAAAAAAATGAGTTTCACATGAGGATTAACTAACCAATGTAGTTAGTTAATATACAACAAAAAATAAAATAAAATAAAATATTGACTATTTGGGCTAAATCCTAAAATTTGCCTCAAACACTAGCTAGATCGATCACACCTTGTTACCTTAGTACAATGCTCATTATGGTAGTCTCAAAGTGTAAACATTGTCAAGTTTAAAGTCTACTACGAGCAATCGACACGCTCAATGACATGAAAGAAAAAGAGCATATTAAATATTTGCCAATTAGGTTTAGGTCTTCACAATTGGAATAAAAGGTAAAATGTGTGGCTATGACAAGTGATTTATGAAAAACATGTCAAAATTTAAAAAAATTGCTTTGGTTTTGGTTTTGGTTTTGGTTTTGGTTTTGGTTTTGGTTTTGGTAAAATATAATCATCAAATATATACATATGTTGTATATCAATATCGTGCGTTTATTGCTCAATAGTATTGCATTTACTTATAATTTGGTACTTAATTGCTATGTATTTACATTTTAGGTTTAAAAGGAGCAGTTGACGAATAGACACGGAAATGCGCAAGAAAAGATGCAAAATGAAGTAATCAAGTTTAGATGACGAATCGAGGAGGAAATGGCATGAAGAATTCAAGTAAATTAGAGGATTTGTAAGGTGAAATACTAAAGGAAAGATAATCTTGTGATTAAAAGTTGATTATGGAGGGCTAATAAAGTAATCAAGTGAAGAAGCAAAGTCGGAAGATGAAATCAAGTTTATGTGATGTCTTTAAACTTGCTTTTGTATTTTGGCCATAACTTCACTGTAATACCCGTAATTTTTCCGACATGTTTCACGGTATTATTTCGAGAAACTAGGCGTAGATATAGTCGATTCTATTGGAAATAATATTCTAAGCGCGATGGCGTAATTCCGGCATCATGAATAGACCGTTTACTAGCCTAAACGAGCCTCGATTCACTAAATTCCAAAAGATAGCAAAAATAACAACAATGGTCTTATTTTTCCTGGCAGCTTTGATCTTATTTTTCCTGTGTCATGTCATTGTTTTGTGTTTCTGTCCAGCGATCTCTGATAACCACAATGAGTGCATAATTATTTAGTGTCAAATGCAGTTTTGTCAATGAAAGTGTCATTAAATGTTAACAGATTGTAATTGGTCACTATACAAAAACAGCCAGTCACTAAATTTAGCCACTATTACTAACTGAGTTACGAGTATTAATTAAACATCTGTCGCAAAGTGGCAACTTTATAAAAACAAGTAGATATATAGCATTTTGGCCACAACTGTATACATATAGTCATGTGTTAGTGACACATTCGGTTGAATTAGTGGCAAAAATTGTTCATTAAGTTGGAAAATAAAAAACAAGTGCTGAAACATATGAAATTAATAGTGACTAGATATGTTCATCACTGAGCTGGAATGGTTAGTGACAGAGCATAATGGAGTTGCTAGTTGCTACTAGTATGATGGAAGTGCCATCCCCACACTCTATAGAATGTCACTAGTTTGTGCTTCTTTTTTCTAGTTTTTCAAATATAAATTATTCACTGTTTTTGCCAAGAAAAATGTAGTAATATGCTAGCGTCCAGGTTATTATCTTGTACACATGGATGGACCTACATAGCTACCGGCCGGGTGTGGCACAGGCCACGCCACATCTTGGGTCGTGAAGTGTAATTTTTTTTCCAGTAAGTACCTTTTTTTATATGTGCAACCCCTCATATTTGTGATACTATCTTTATTGTGCAACTTTTGGTTAGCTCAAAAATTCTTTGTGTGCGGATTTTAGTACTTATGATAGATAGATAAAAAAAATTAAAAAAAAAATTATGTGGTCCGTGCTTGTACATGCTTCGTTCTTTCCCGGAAGATGATCTTGGAAATTCAGCGAACTTTCACAGTAAGGAAAAGCTCTTACCACTACAATCTTTGTTTTGAGTTCTAATATTGGAATGAGAAATGCTAGGGCCACAAAAAAGTCCCACAAAAAAATTCACATGTGGCAGAGACTGATTGGTTTAGTAAGAGAGAATAGAGAGAAACTGTTACACAGTACACCAATAAAACGTTGACACGTCAGCTTGTGGATGTTTTTGTGGGAGTTTATTTGTGGGTCTAGCATACCACTATCGGAATTGTTTGATGGTCTTGTATAGGGGTGAGCATGGTGCGGGTTGGTGCGGGTTTTAGTAAAAACTGAACCGCATCTGCAATTGCGGTTTTTGAAAAGTGAGAATCCGCAACCGCGCGGTTTTGCGGGTTTGCGGTTTTTGCGTTTTTTAAAGTTTTTTTTAAATCATATTTTTCGTATGTATTTATTAAAGAATAAACATTATAAGGTTATATGATGAGTTGAAACATATCTACAAAATGTTGTTTATTAGTATGAAATTATAAATCTAAACAATACTAAAAGTCAAATGAGGCGAATAATTTTAAAAATTTCGATAATAAATTGATAGAAAAATAAAATTATATAACCTAAAAACTCAGACAATAATTAACATATTAAATGCGTTTGAAATAACTAATTATGAAAGTATAAACCAAAACATTTTATCATACAAAAATTAAGAAATTTAGTTGGTTTATTTAGAATATATATATATATATATATATATATATATATATATATATATATATATATATATATATATATATATATATATATATTTGAATATGATTTGCGGTGCGGTGCGGTTATTGTGGTGCGGTTTTTTGGTAGAAACCGAAACCGCACCGCAAAATGCGGTTTTTTTTATTTTTAGAAACCGCACCGCGGTTTTTGTTGCGGTTTCGGTTTTTGCGGTGTGGGTTTTGCGATTTTTTTCGGGTTTGCGGTTTGCGGTGCGGTTCCTGCTCACCTCTAGTCTTGTACGTGTACCATTATCACAAAGGAGAACCACAAATTTAGCTAGACTACCAATATATATTTGGAAGCAATAAAAAGAAATCTTTGGTGTTTTTCTCAGGAAATTTGGAAGTCGTCTATAGAGGACAAGGTTATCCAAAGTCTTCCTTCAGAATATTCCACACAATCAAACTCAATGTGATTGAACCATAGCACAAGTTAGCACAATCAATCTAAGCAGCCATAGCAGCATCAAAGATATTAAAATAAAATGAGACACTTGTGTGAGTATTGGTCGTTAAACAACGTTTTCAGAATTATTTATTTTTATATTATGTGGTCAGTGTTAAACGGAAACGATCTGTGGAAATTTCGTGCAGCAAGCGATGCTATAAAATGAACGCTACTAATTGCTAATGAAACATGCACAAAAAAAGGTGTATTAATTACTACCACATAAAAGAGAGTAAGAAAGCTAGTACAAACATGCTTCTTCATTTCATCATGATCCTTTCTCTGTTTACATTTCCTTTTACAATGGCCTTGGGGACTCTTCAAGGTTCCGACTTAAAAGCTATGAACAACATAGCAAAACCACATTGTAAAACCCACTGCGGGGATATTACAGTTCCTTACCCTTTTGGAATTGGCGAAGGCACTGGTTGTTCTCTCGACGAATCTTTCTACGTTACTTGCAACTCAACTCATTATGATCCCCCAAAGTTGTTCATCGGATCAGGCAACCTCGAAATATATAACATTTCAGAGCCAGAGTCAGAGTTACGGATCTTCAACCGCGTCTCTTACAGATGCTACAACCGAGATGGGGATGCAGACGACGAAGGAAGTTGGTCCAATACCTTGGATGGGTTATTCACTTTCTCAACAAAGAACAAGTTCACAGTCATTGGGTGTGATGATTATGCTTTCATCACGGGCTTGGGGGAAGACAACTATTCTAGTGGCTGTATTGGATTATGCAGCAGCTTATCCGAAGTAGCTACTGGGGAGTGCTCAGGAAATGGTTGTTGTCAGACATCTATAACGAAAGGTCTCCAGTATTTCGATGTTACACTCTACACCTTTTGGAACCACACATATGTTTGGTCCATCAATGACTGTGGCTATGCTTTTCTTGGTGAGGAAGGAACTTTTCGGTTTAATGGTGCCAGCGATTTATCCAACGCTTCAGACTTACGACAGAGAGTATCATCCACTATCCCTGTTGTGCTAGATTGGGTAATTGCACCCGACGGGAATTGCTCACTGACTAACGTATGCAAAGCTAACAGTGAGTGCTATGATGTAGCTGGTGGCGGATATCGTTGTAGATGTAACCTAGGGTACCAGGGTAACCCATATCTTGATCAAGGCTGCCAAGGTCAGTATCTGGTTTTCATTTAAAATCACTATCAATGGCAATCTGAATGATTATCAGTACACATATAACGAAATTAATACATGCTATATATAGTTTTTCAAATAACTGTAAGATTGTTTAATAACTTGTCACTTGCCACGTAACCTCGTCAAAGACTTGTCACCATTTTATACCTGAAACACTTTTTTTCTCTAACACCCAACGAACACCGGTCCACCACCCTATAGAAGAGGTAAATTTTACGTAATTAATCTTTAATACACTATAAGAAAATGTTTTATATAAAAGTTATTAAAATTAATTAGACCGATAAAATAGCTCAATTTTGTACTGAAAGCGGAATAGAGCATTCTTTTCTGTGAATGTATAAAAGTCATTGAATAAACTATGGTGAAAATATAAATGAATCAAGCTAACTTTTATTAAGCTTAACGTTGTAAGTTCTTTTTTTATTCAAACTTTTAGCGTTATATTCTGAATGGTTAATACAATATACAATCAATGATAAACTTTTAAAATTGGGCTAATCTCAAATCCAACTTTATGCATTTATTATTATTATTATTATTATTATTATTATTATTATTATTATTATTATTATTATTATTATTATTATTATTATTTTAATTAATTTATTTATGTAAACATGATAAGCGTACATAAAGTTGGAAGAGAGTCTAGACACAAATTGTGCTCCCACTCCTTTTTGAATACAAAAGCTTATTTTATAAAATATAAAACAACCACTTTTAGCGTTGCTATTATTATTATTATTATTATTATTATTATTATTATTATTATTATTATTATTATTATTATTATAAACATCACTTTATTAGAGAATCATAGGATTTACAAAAAATTAGTGGGGAACCGAAATACTAACATTATTATTAAATTGATCGAAATTAGTGGTAAGCCGAGAAAATCATACGATTTTATTATTATTATTATTATTATTATTATTATTATTATTAAGTTGATCGTAATATTAAAAACCCTCAATGTACTGATTATAAATAGCAAGATGGCGCACGTGTTGTATGCACGGGATCAAAACATATATAAACACTCATATAACTTAAATTAATTTTGTATATAACTATCATTCTACAAAAATATAAAATACCATTAAAGTTGCAATCCAAAATTAATAAATTAATATAAATATAAATACAAATACAAATTAACAAACTTTAAACAAATAAAAATTTAAGGTCAAATAACTAGTTACAAAAGTGTAAAATGAACAATTAAAAAAAAACAAAAAAAAAACAAACTATTCACTTAATATTGATTCTTTTGATTTCATCTAAAAAGAAGTTTATAGAGGGAAGTGATCCAATAAAAAATAATTAAAATAACAAGTGTAAAAAGTAATTATAGTCACACATTTTAATTTGGGAGGAAAAATTTGAATGAAGATGCATTCATTTTTGTAGGTGCATTTAAAATATGTGATTATAATTACTTCTTATCATTCTCATTTTAATTATTCTTTATTATTGTAAATTCATTAAGATGGCAGCCTAGTGATAACTTTTTGTTGCCTGAGATGTGTAAAAAAAAATTATCTAAGCTTCTATCCTTGACGACAGCAACTTTGTAAATTTTATTAAATGACTCCAAGTTTGACCTAATTTACACTTTACTCGATATTAACTATGGAAAATAACTTGTATTTCTTTTTAAGTTAAATAAAAACTATATATATATATATATATATATATATATATATATATATATATATATATATATATATATATATGTGTGTGTGTGTGTGTGTGTGTGTGTGTGTGTGTGTGTGTGTTTGTTTTGAGACCTACTGTGAAACCGGGCAAACCCCGGCCTTCTATCTTTGTGTTTAAGTAGCGTAGAAACACTGCGTTTACATGGATGACACAAAAATCTATTTGACACCAAGTATTTTAATAGTTCAATACTTATTTGAAATATAAATTATCTCTTGTATAATAAACATCATAATTATTATTATTATTATTATTATTATTATTATTATTATTAATATTATTATTATAATTATAAACATCACTTTATAAGAGAATCATAGGATTTACAAAAAATTAGTGGGGAACCGAAATACTAACATTATTATTAAATTGATCGAAATTAGTGGTAAGCCGAGAAAATCATAGGATTTTATTATTATTATTATTATTATTATTATTATTATTATTATTATTATTATTATTATTATTATTAACTTGATCGTAATATTAAAAACCCTCAATGTACTGATTATAAATAGCAAGATGGCACACGTGTTGTATGCACGGGATCAAAACATATATAAACACTCATATAACTTAAATTAATTTTGTATATAACTATCATTCTACAAAAATATAAAATACCATTAAAGTTGCAATCCAAAATTAATAAATTAATATAAATATAAATACAAATTAACAAACTTTAAACAAATAAAAATTTAAGGTCAAATAACTAGTTACAAAAGTGTAAAATGAACATTAAAAAAAAATAAAAAAAAAAACAAAAAAAAAATACAAAAAAAAACTATTCACTTAATATTGATTCTTTTGATTTCATCTAAAAAGAAGTTTATATAGGGAAGTGATCCAATAAAAAAATAATTAAAATAACAAGTGTAAAAAGTAATTATAATCACACATTTTAATTTGGAAGGAAAAATTTGAATGAAGATACATCCATTTTTGTAGGTGCATTTAAAATATATGATTGTAATTACTTCTTATCATTCTCATTTTAATTATTCTTTATTATTGTAAATTCATTAAGATGGCAGCCTAGTGATAACTTTGTGTTGCCTGAGATGTGTAAAAAAATTTATCTAAGCTTTTACCCTTGACGACAGCAACTTTTTAAATTTTATTAAATGACTCCAAGTTTGACCTAATTTACACTTTACTCGATATTAACTATGGAAAATAACTTGTATTTCTTTTTAAGTTAAATAAAAACTAAATTTGTAGTTATATATATATATATATATATATATATATATATATATATATATATATATATATATATATGTGTGTGTGTGTGTGTGTGTGTGTGTGTGTGTGTGTGTGTGTGTGTGTGTGTTTTGGGACCTACTGTGAAACCGGGCAAACCCCGGCCTTCTATCTTTGTGTTTAAGTAGCGTAGAAACACTGCGTTTACATGGATGACACAAAAATCTATTTGACACCAAGTATTTTAATAGTTCAATAATTATTTGAAATAGAAATTATCTCTTGTATAATAAGAAATATACAAAATTTACAATCAAATCTTTGAGAAGTTTTTAGCTGGACTAATGGGAGAGCTCGAGTTTACCACGTAGACAAAGTTGAACACTGTTATTGGCCAATTGAATGCCGAAATTACAAAAAAATGTTTAAACTTTGATAAATTTGATAGAATAATTTAATGGGAAAAAATAGAAATATAGGTCTCAAATTTAAAAAAATAAAATAAAATAAAAAGTTGTTAATTAAATTTTAGTTGTTAAATTTGAATTAAATTATGTAGACTTAACTTAATTTATCATTTTACATTATTTTTAATTACTTTATAAATTTAATAAATACCCCTAGACTTTTTACCCCTTAGACTTAATTTTTCTTTTTAGAGAATAACATATATGTTGTTGTTATTTATAAATACTATTATAGATTAAATTAATGTGTATTCACATGATTATAAATATAAAAGTAAAAGAACGAGTTACTGTGATATTTAAATGAATATACGAGATTTTACATATACTAACTACTTATATTTTTTATGAGTTTAATAAAGATATCCCGAAGGGTATTTTTTACTATTTGTGATCAATAACGACTCATGTTATTCTTCTTCATTAGTTTAACCTGTGCGTATATGGGTTTAAATATTAAAGAATGCTAATATTATTATTAATGGGAATATAAATATCAAAATAAAAGCACAGGTTACCCATGGTTTGAAAACAGATACAAGAGAATTACATATACAATGAATCATGTAATTTCTCTTTAAAGTTTAAAAAATAATATCCAAAAAAACATTATCTTAAACATTGTCTTTAAGTTCATTAACTATCATTAAGTGTTATTAAACTCACGTAATATCTCCAATATGATCAGTAGTTAAATTTAAACAACAACATCAACTTTACTACAGTGCCATCTAAATAAAGTCAAATCATTCGTCCAACAAAAATCTATACAAATATTATTCGATATAAAAATTATAGACAAAAAGAAATCTAAACGATGAACAAAAGTATTGATAAAGATGATCATTATAAATTATTCATAGGTATTTTTAAATAAAAATACACAAATGTTCATTAAATTAGACTTATGTTAAAACTCCGTTGTGTGATTTATTGTCAAATCCACGTGTGCCCACAAAGTCTAAAACTAGTATTAATGCATAAAGTTTACATTGGCTAAGCAATAAACTTAAATCATTACACATTTATGAGGATTTTTCAATACTATAGCTTAAATCACCACGCTTAGAGTTATTAACATCAATATTTCAAAGAAGCAACTGCACACATATCATGACGAAATGATATTGATCGATATCACTATGATACAGTGTCATAGTTGTGTGATATGAGACATCATAATAGTCATCATTTCTTCCTCATAGACTTGCAAGTCCATACTTAATTAAGTTTATGATCCATACTTAAATGGATCAAATCAAGTTTATGATCCAACACGTAGCAGCACCTCAACAAAATATCATTGGTTTTCTATTCTATAGTATCATTCATAACAGTCTATATATGGATTACTACTTGTAACACACAGATATTTGTGTAACAAACCGCTTAACTTATTTGCAAACATTTTCATTGCTAGACATCGATGAGTGCAATGACAAAAGCAACTTTCACTGTGATGGGAACTGCATTAATACACCAGGGAATTACAATTGTACATGTCGGCCAGGATACACCGGCAATGCTACAACACCAAATGGATGTCAGCCTATTGATAAAGGTTCAAATTTTCCGGTGATGATATTCACATTAGGTAATTCTTTATATAATCAAGCAACCATAAATATGTCTAATCTTACTTTGCAAAAGATTCCATGTGGGACGTCCATGTATAGGCTAGATTATGTAGATTTTCATTTTACAAGGCCATAAAGTTTACCAAACTTGTTGATCTTTATATGACATGAATCATATAATTTTGGATTCCCTTTTAACTAACTACAATCAATTAATTGAATAATTAAGTTTTCCTTTTATTGTCCATATAGGTCTCGTATTTGGCTCACTAGCAATATTATCTGTAGTGACCGTGATTTTCTTTGGAATAAGAAAAAGGAAACTAAACAAGCTCCGAGAAAAGTTTTTTGAGCAAAATGGTGGTGTCTTTCTGAAACAAAAGCTTAATGCGCCAGGGACGAGCGAGGCAATGATTATGTTTACCACTGACCAACTTCAGAAAGCAACTCACAATTATTCTGAGGAGCGAATTATTGGACGAGGTGGTTATGGTGTAGTGTATAAGGGAATTTTATCGGACAAACGTGTTGTTGCAATAAAGAAGTCTAAATTAGTGGATGAAACCCAATCAGAACAATTTATTAATGAAGTTTTGATCCTTACACAAGTCATCCATCGAAATGTGGTAAAGCTTTTGGGTTGTTGTTTGGAGGAGGAGGTGCCGGTATTAGTTTATGAGTTCATTTCTAATAACACGCTTTACTACCACATTCATCAAAGACCAGGAGGAATGAGTTGGTTATCATGGGAGAATCGGTTGAGAGTTGCTTCTGAAGCCGCAGGAGCACTTGGATACCTTCATTCACAAGCCATTATGCCTATCATACATAGAGATGTCAAGTCCACCAATATATTGCTAGATGATAACTATACCACAAAAATATCAGATTTTGGTGCTTCAAGGTTAGTCCCATTAGATCACGATCAAGTTACTACTCTTGTTCAAGGGACACTAGGGTACCTTGATCCTGAGTACTTCCACACAAGCCAACTAACCGACAAGAGTGATGTATACAGCTTTGGAGTTGTCCTTGCGGAACTCATAACCGGGCAGAAACCACTTTGTGCAGATAGATCCAATGAAGAAAAGAATTTAGCAACATATTTTGTCAAGGCGATGAAAGAAAACCGCCTATTTGAAATTGTTGAACCTAGAGTTTTACGCGAAGGAACTCTTGAGCAGTTACAAGGAGTAGGTGACTTGGTAAAGAGATGCCTTAATGTACATGGCAATGATAGACCTACAATGAAAGAGGTAGCAATGGAGTTAGAGGGATTAAAGAAGCTCAAAACTCATCCATGGAGTCAACAACAAACAAACGAGGAAACGAGAAGCTTGATCCTAGAAGTTGAGCAATCTGATCTTTACAAGGTACCATTAATCCCATATAGTACTAATGAATGGGAATCTTACTCAGGTAGTAGTACTAAAATGACGTTTCAAGAAAACAAACCGCGCTGAAGTTTTCAAGTTGCTTCTATAGTGTCGATACTGTGAGAATAACAACTATGCTTAGTTTCCCCACATATTGTTATAATGTTATAGCAAAGTTTTCTATTTAGTGCTTAAAGTATGCTTATTTTTGTATATATATTTCATGTTTTCTAAAGTGGCTTGTAAGTAGATTGAGTGGATTCATCAAGTCTTACCTTATGCTCATACGTATATATTACCATGTAAAATAATCTTCAAGAGAATTTTCCATAACCTTTTGGATTAGTATTAAATAAATGTGTCATTCTTAGAAGACAATCATTACAATAACCAATTTGTCCACAGTGATGGATGTCAATTTGCCATCGCCGTCTCCCACAAAGAAAAAACATAAAATGTTAAAATAGAAAAACAAGAGTAGAAAACAAAAAGAATAAAAAAGACTACGACACTATCGAGATGCCATTCCCATTTCCATCAAACAAAAATATTTATATCCTAAACAAGAGCACAACAACTACTTAAGACATTGATTTATTGTTTTTTTAAAGGTTTTTATCGATACCTTTGGGTTGTATTGTGCCTTATGATTATGCTATGATCTTCCAAAAAGTACAAGTTGGTAAAGAAACAATATAAAAACTAACACATGGATCTAAGGTTTTCATTGATATACAAGCTTTGAGCATGTAGTGTATCTTATGCAGTCCTAATTTACAAGCATGAAAAATGTAAAACATTCAGACACATATTGATTGTTTGAACCTTCAATAATAATTGCTTACCTTTTGCATTTTGCCTCTGTCAACCAGTTATATATACGACCAATTATACATAGTTTATTTCTTAAACGTAGCCTCTAGTTTGCAAAACCCATTTTAATATTTGACATCTTTGGTTTGGTAGTTAGTACGTTATTTATGGCCCCACTTGATTAGGCATGCAGATTATAAGAATATCAAAGTAATGTTCTGTTAGAATACCAAGTCTACCTTCATATTCAATTCAAATAACATTTGGTCAGAACTCCAAATTAAATATGCGTGCATACGTAAAATATAGTGAGTTCTAAAATTAAATTACAGATTATGATGACTACATTGAGAAGATGATGAACAAATAAGATTATCATATCTATATTAACAATCTATAAATGAAAAGGTTGTATTATAAAAAATTAGAGGAATCATTTACTTTTCAAAAGTCGACGAATGGTGATAGGAACTTAGTAATTTAGTACTATTCAAACATAATACTATATTCCAAGCATTCTATAAAATGAACAAACAAGCTAAGCACATAATCTGATAAAATCAAGAAAGTAGCAACATGCTTCTTCTTTTCACATTAATTCTAGTTACTATACCTTTGACATTGGCCACAGTGGCTTTGTTTGAAGCCGAAAATGTAGCAAAGCCAGGATGTCAAACAAGATGCGGAAATTTGACGGTTGCTTATCCTTTTGGTATAGGCGTAGGCTCCGGTTGTTCTATTGACGAATCATTTGAACTCACGTGCAACTCGACTTACGACCCCCCAAAGCTATTCATCAAATCATCAAACCTCCAAATAAACAAGATTTCAGATTTTGAGATGTGGATCTCAAATTTTATTGCTTACAGATGCTACGACGAATCTGGAGGTGTAACTGATGATTATTATGCGTGGACTAACTTGGAGATGTCCGCTTTCACTTTTTCCCAAAAGAATAAATTCACAGTCACGGGATGCGATGATTTTGCCTTGATCACAGGAACAAATGGTGGTGATTTCTTTAGTGGTTGTTTAGGATTATGTAGCAGAGCAAAAGATGTGCCGAGTGGGTATTGTTCAGGAATCGGGTGCTGTCAGACATCTATACCAAAACGTCTAAAATTTTTTAATTCTACGCTTCTTACATTGAGAAACCATACAAGAGTTGTGTCCTTCAATCGTTGTGGATTTGCATTTCTCGGTGAGGAGGAAAGTTTTCAGTTTCGTGGTGTAGATGATTTATCCAACACTTCCGAGTTTTATAATAGGACAAAGTCAAATGTCCCCATTGTGCTCGAGTGGGTAATTGCAAGCAATCTGAGTTGCACACAAGCTAATGTGTGTAAGGGAAATAGCTTATGCACTGATACGGATATTGGTGGATATCGTTGCAGTTGTAATAAAGGTTATGAAGGAAATCCGTATCTTGATCCAGGCTGCCATGGTATGTTTAAATTTAAACTTTGTTTGATTTGAAACTTTTAGCTGCGACATTGATTTAATATGGTCTTCGTATAATTATATTTGTAATCAAGGATGTTCATATTATAGGCTTAATGGCTATTACAAATTTACTGAGTTCTTATTTTGTGATGATCTGCATATATGCTTATATCTTACAAAGCTACTTGCAAATGGCATAACTAAAATTTTAAACTTAAGCAGTTTTACAAAACACTAGACTCGGTTTTTTTTTTTTTGTAATTACTCTTTACAAGGAAAATGTCTTTGATGACAACATATAACCCAAGACTAGCCTCTAGAGACTTTTTCCTGATTACCACAATAATGCAGGATTTTTTATAAAAACTAATGGAATAATTTTCCTAATGATTCTACTGACAACTATTAAAGTATTAATGACTTGTTTCCATTGACTAGATTATCATCTAGAATATATCTTGTGTTCATAATGTATAGACAAAATATGTGTCCAAGAAACCTCTTTGTCCTAATTTGTGACAGTTTTCATTGCTAGACATTGACGAGTGTGATGGAAAAAACAATATCAGTTGTTATGGACATTGCATTAATACGGCAGGAAGTTACAATTGCACATGTTGGCCAGGATATACCGGTAATGCTAAAACACCAGATGGATGTCAGCCAGTTGCTAAAGGCTCAAAATTCCCAGTGTTGACATTCACATTAGGTAAATCTTCATACAACTAAGTAATCATGTATGTTATTTTTTAATTTGTCAAATATTTAATATGACAAGTCCATGTATAATTCTATATGATAATGGAGCCTAATATGCAATGTCACTAATTTTACACATTGATTCATCTTTATATGACATGAACCATAGTATTCTTTTGTTTTCCATATAGCTCTAATGCTTGGCTCACTGGCAATAATATCTGGAGTGACCGGGATTTTCTTTGGAATAAGAAAAAGGAAACTAAACAAGCTACGAGAAAAGTTTTTTGAGCAAAATGGTGGTGTCTTTCTGAAACAAAAGCTTAATGCGCCAGGGACTAGCGAGGCAATGATTATGTTTACCACTGACCAACTTCGGAAAGCAACTCACAATTATTCTGATGAGCGAATTGTTGGACGAGGTGGTTATGGTGTAGTGTATAAGGGAATTTTGTCGGATAAACGTGTTGTTGCAATAAAGAAGTCTAAATTAGTGGATGAAACCCAATCAGAACAATTTATCAATGAAGTCTTGATCCTTACACAAGTCATCCATCGAAATGTGGTAAAGCTTTTAGGTTGTTGTTTAGAGGAGGAGGTACCGGTATTAGTTTATGAGTTCATTTCTAATAACACACTTTACTACCACATTCATCAAAGACCAGGAGGAATGAGTTGGTTATCATGGGAGAATCGGCTGAGAGTTGCTTCTGAAGCCGCAGGCGCACTTGGATACCTTCATTCACAAGCCATTATGCCTATCATACATAGAGATGTCAAGTCCACCAATATATTGCTAGATGACAACTATACCACAAAAATTTCAGACTTTGGTGCTTCAAGGCTAGTCCCATTAGATCACGATCAAGTTACTACTCTTGTTCAAGGCACTCTAGGGTACCTTGATCCTGAGTACTTCCACACAAGCTAGCTAACCGACAAGAGTGACGTATATAGCTTTGGAGTTGTCCTTGCGGAACTCATAACCGGGCAAAAACCGCTTTGTGCAGATAGATCGAATGAAGATAAGAATTTAGCAACATATTTTGTCAAGGCGATGAAAGAAAACCGGCTATTTGAAATTGTTGAACCTAGAGTCTTACGTGAAGGAACATTTGAGCAGTTACAAGTAATAGGTGACTTGGTAAAGAGATGCCTTAATGTACATGGCAATGATAGACCTACAATGAAAGAGGTAGCAATGGAGTTAGAGGGATTAAAGAAGCTCAAAACTCATCCATGGAGTCAACAACAAACAAATGAGGAAACGAGAAGCTTGATCCTAGAAGTTGAGCAATCTGATCTTTACGAGATACCATTAATCCCATATAGTACTAATGAATGGGAATCTTACTCAGGTAGTAGTACTAAAATGCCGTTTCAAGAAAGCAAACCGCGCTGAAGTTTTCAAGTTGCTTCTATAGTGTCAATACCGTGAGAATAACAACTATGCTTAGTTTCCCCGACTTAGGATCAAATGAGAAGAAAACTTAAAATGAGAATGATGAGAAATAACTATAACCACACATTTGAGATGCATCGATTTAAATTAGATGCATCCCTAATCTTTTAGATGCACTATAATATATTTTCTAGCAAAAAATTAGATGCATATACATATATTAGATGCATTTCATCAAGTTAGACAAATCCTATACATTTTGCCTCCTCTGCGGGTCAAATTTGTTGTTAGTACTACTTTGCATTGTTTTCACTTCAAATCACTTTTCGGAACTAATTGGGATGCATCTAAATGAATAGAGATGCATCTAAATCAAGTCGATGCATCTCAAATGTGTGGTTATAGTTATTTCTCATCCTTCTCATTTTAAGTTTTCTTCTCACTGGATCTTTACCCTAGTTTCCCCACACATTGTTATATAGTGTTTTCTATTCAATGCTTAAAGTGTCTTATTTTTGTTATTCAACATCTTCCCTGTTTGTAAAAATGGGTTGTAGGTAGTTTGAGTGCATGTATCATGTTTTACCATAACACCTTGTACTGTGATATCTTGTATATATAAAATGTTCCATAACCTTTTGGATTAGTATTAAATAAATATGAGTACACTAATAATCCTACATTGTCATTTTTGCAAGAGATTGATCACAATAACCAATTTTTTCAAACAACATGCAAGTTAATAATGAAAAACAAAACACACTTGACTATATAAAAGAAGAGTATGAAAATGATGCAGATAGAAATGAAAAAGAATATTACTATCCAAAAGAAGAGAAATGACTCCATATAACAAATTCTATATGATTAATCAAAGTTGTATGTAAAAGCCTAAAATAAGACTAATCGTTTTCGAACTTTTTGGGCTTAACGGTTAGCCTAGCCCACCGGCTCAACTAATTAGCTTCCGGCTTTTTTTTTTTTTTAGTAAAGCCAAATTTTTAAATAACTTGGTTTTTTTCGACTTTTTATGACTTAGGTGTAGATACAAGCTCGAGCTTAAGCCCTTTTAGCACCTATAAGCTAAGTAGCTAATATAACCCTTATATTAAAAACATTACAACAAATTGTCATTTCTACACATTTTTTTCTTCACACTTTATATATAAAGTGTGAGCTTTTTTCTAAAGATATTCACACTTAACAGTGTGAATAATTGTTTTAAAATTCTCACACTTAAAAAGTGTGAAGAATTTCAATCTCACACTTGAAAGTGTGAAGAATTATTTCAAAATCAAAATCATCACACTTAAAAGTGTGTAGAATTATTTTAAAACCCTCACACTTAAAAGTGTGAAAAATCTTCATAACACTTCACACATAAAAGTGTGAAAATATTTGCCACATCCAATATTCCAATTGGTTCACACATATACTAGTGTGAACTTTTTAATCTATAATACTATAAGATTAGGCACTCTAATTTAATGTGGAGGCGTCAAGATTGCATAGAGTACAAGTTATCTAATGCTCGAAATTAAATGCAGAAAATAGAGTTTCATTGTGCGGAGGCTTCATGCGTAAGTACCTTGATTTAATGTTCATGCTTAAGTGGTAAGTACATATGAGGTATATTTAGTGTTTCAAATGTAAATGATTGAAACCATGCGAAGTGTTGATAGCCTTTATTTTCATTTAATCATTTGCTCCTTTCATTTGTCTTTAAATAAATGTACAAACCCTTCAACCACCATCATTGAATACTATAAATAACACCATTTGGTCTTTGTTAATAATGTGTGTGTGTGTGTGTGAAACTTTAATTTGTGTAGTTTGATGATTTTGTATGAATCACATGTTTGCTGTTAGTTTATTATTGTTTGTGTGTAAATTCAGTGTAGCACCAACTAACCAATTTCATCTTGATCTCTACTTTTTGTTTCTAGGCACATGATGAGAATGAAATGGATCGCATGCTAGCAATTGATGGCATTGAACTCATTGGCATCAATAACCGTAACCTTGGTATGTACCCCATCTGTTTTTATGGCTCAAGATCTGGAAATTAACAAGCTTGCTAATTAGATAAATAGTTTTGAAATAGATATTGACATGATCATTTTTTTCAGCCAATAGTTTTTCCATAGTTTTTTTTATAGTGTGATAAAGTTCTTTTTGGTGTAGCTTCTCACCTATGGAATTGAATTTAGTTGGTTAATGTAAAATTTCTCCATCTAATGAAAGTGTACTATGCATATTAATGTTACGTGCAATGGTTCATGTAGAAATATTGACTTGATTAACGCAAGGGGGTACACGTGCAAAGGTAAGCAAATGGTTAACTTTCTTGCATGTGAAGTCGGTTGATAGTCCAGCTTTGAAGTTTATGGAAGACAAATGGATGTGTTGTTGCCTGAGAAGGAACCGAGGGTTAGATCTGCTAACCTATTTTAAAATTTTGGGTTGGTTAGTAGTTTATTAATGTTATTCTTGCAGGTATTGATAAGTGGTTAGTGACGCTAACGGGGTATATCAAGATGTTGATAACAAAACAAAGTGGAAGATGGAGACGGAGTGGATAATATCTGTTGATACATAATCTGGCGCGGACTGATTCAACGACTCTCCTTGGGCCGTTAGTCATCTTCTCAAGCCCTGAGTAGACCTATCAACAAAGAGAACCCGTTAGGAGTGGACCCGAGGCCGTAGCCCCGGGATCCACCTCCGACGGTCAAGTTAGTATAGATGCGCGGTAGCATATAATAGTTAGGTTTAGGGTAACCTGTTATGTTCTGTGGTGAATGGAACCCCAGCCCTATATTTATAAGGCATGGATTAAGGTTTATGCGTAGAGTGGGCCGCTGTCTGCCAGGCCTGACCCATTCCTGGCCCAGTCCAGACTATACGTCCACAATATCTCCACATTAATGAAAGAACTGTCAAAAAATTAGGCATGCAAGAAAATGAAAATCATATGTAAACAAGGTTTATAATTAGTGTGACAAAGCTTTGATGAATATTAATGGTGGCTTGAATATTGCTTTTATTTTATTTTTTCCCTTCTACTTAAGCAGTTTAAGAGGTTGCAAACTTGCAATGTATCCACCCCATGACATAAGAAAAAATACAAAATCAAAGTTGAATTGATGGAAAGTATAACTAGACAAAATTAATATTTTGAGAATTTATTTTAATCTATGTTTTTTGATAGGGATTTGATGGTCTCTTTACCAATGATTA
The DNA here is from genome assembly GCA_030686995.1 of Artemisia argyi. Taxonomy (NCBI): domain Eukaryota; kingdom Viridiplantae; phylum Streptophyta; class Magnoliopsida; order Asterales; family Asteraceae; genus Artemisia; species Artemisia argyi. The sequence goes on from JARVZY010006614.1 coordinate 24,135, forward strand.
CTATATGGTATTAATTGAAGTTCACAAATTATTTTTTTTTATTTTGATCTTACAAATATGTATAAAATTTGATGTTGTTATTCATGAAAAGATGAGTTTTGGAATGTTGGTAGGGACATGAAAGTGAGAATGTGTCGTAATTCGTGGGAAGGGGTAATTTTAAGCTCCATTTTTTGTATCGAATTCATTTTAATGTGGAGTAATCAAGATACTCAAGATGGAGTCCCATTGCATATAGTGCAAGATAGCTAATGCTCGAAATTCAATGCAGCCTCATAATAACTATACAATCATGGCATTTAGTATAGAATTAAAGTCGGTTAGATGAAGTGCAAGGGTTGCGAAAGGTTGCAAGAATAATTAATGATATAACCTAATTCATGCCTATATAAACCGGCCAAAATCACATTTAGTATGTATAGATTCACACATCTTTTAGATATTTGATTGTTGGTAGCGGTATGTAAATTCTCTTTTGCAACATTTAGGAGACGATTCACACATCTTTTAGATCTTTGTAATTAACTTAGTCTTCTTTTTTTCTTAATTTAGTTATCATACGCAGGTACCATGAAACTCACACAAGATAATGCATGCTCAGATAAATGGAACCAAAGACTTGGATACCAACTATTTTATTTGTTTCATACATATTTAGGTGATTGTTATAGATAAGCATATATATATATATATAGATATATGTATTATGTTAATGCATTTTCATATACAAGTAATTTATGTACGTTTTGATGTAGCTCACATGTGCAAATTGATTCAAGAAAATGTACACGAGCATGTATCTAAAACAACATTTAAATGGTTAAATGATACTTTTTATCGTGATTAGTTTATGTAAGTAGTTGCTTTCGAATGCTCTTTGAGAAATATTAGAATGAATTTATTGTGTGCAATTGAATTATTATTGAAAAGAAGAAGGTCCGCGCATCGCAAAGTATTTTCTTTTTCTATATGTAGAATCATTAGTAAGAAACCAATATTTACACCCATTAAATGAGTTTGCCATAATAGCAAAATACAACATATTGAAAATATTACATTGAGTAACGAATATAAAGGAAAAAATACATAATTTTGAAAATATGTAAAGTGTTTTCTTTTTCTATATGTAGAATCATTAGTAAAGAAACCAATATTTACGCCCATTAAATGAGTTTGCCATAATAGCAAAATACAACATATTGAAAATATTACATTGAGTAACGAATATAAAGGAAAAAATACATACTTTGACTTAAAGCCATTTGTAAATGATAATACCAAATAAAAAGGTTGAGTTTTAAACATAAGCAAAATTTCAAACTTTTATCGAAAAACAAAATTGGTGCATTTAATGTGAAGTATATACAACATCGAGATGGAAGTGCAAGGCTTGCCGGAATTGATCACATGATATTTAGTAATTAATAGAGAATTAAAAGTTGGTTATTGATTGAGATGATGTTGAAAATGTTGAAAGAATAATTGATGATTTAACATAATGCAATATATATAGATATATGTATTATGTTAATGCATTTTCATATACAAGTAATTTATGTGTGTTTTCTATTGATGTAGCTCACATGTGCGAATTGATTCAAGAAAACGTGCACGAGCATATATGTAAAGCAACATTTAAATTGTTAAATGATACTTTTTAGCATGATTAATATATGTAAGCATGCAACTTGAATAATGAATATAAAAGGAAAAGTACATAATTTTTGCTCGAA
>JARVZY010006615.1:0-2500 GCA_030686995.1 Artemisia argyi
AAAAAGGGATGCAAGTACAATAAACTCAAGTTTACTAATACAACTCAAAAAGGGAAATTTTTATCCTATTGTGTATCGTTTTGGCGGCATGGCCGAGTGGTAAGGCGGGGGACTGCAAATCCTTTTTCCCCAGTTCAAATCCGGGTGCCGCCTCATCAACAAACGAATCGAAATCTCTTGTTCTGTTCCGCTATTTTTTTATGTTCTGGGGATTTTGTAAAAGATTGGAAATCTTTGAATCTAAAATTCAAAGAAAGATTATAATGGTCGAAGCAAGACTTCCAGATTCTCTTCTACTGCTAATGTAATGTCTATTGATTGGGTCTTGAATTACATTGGATAACCGGCCGAGAATTCCACTACTAGTTGGGAAAGTACTTTCTATACTGTAATCTACATATATAGACTCGCGAGAATCTCTGAGTGTTCAGGCATTCAATCACTATTAGATTGAGATTGGATAGATAATTTACCTTTTATAGAAAATAAAAAAAAAAGCCCAAAACAATTTTTACCCCTCGTCAAGAGTATAATATACTATATCCCAACTCCTTCAGAGAGACAATCGGGAAAGGGTACGGATTATAAATCATATAGGAATTTTTAAAATCCATTTATTTGATTGATTCATCAATAGTGTTCGCCCAGAATCCCTTTTTGACTCTGGACCATTCATTCTACTATTATTAGTGAGCAATAATGGAATAATTCTATCATAGAGATAAGGGACATAATTCACATGGATATAGTAAGTCTCGCTTGGGCTGCTTTAATGGTAGTCTTTACTTTTTCCCTTTCACTCGTAGTATGGGGAAGAAGTGGACTTTAGAAGCACTCCTAATTTAGTTGAGAAATGAAAAGGTATCAATTGTTTTATAGATCGTTCTGCAACGCATTCTTTATTTAAATTGAAATAATTTTCAAATAAAAATATCTTCATTTCGAAATTCCATTAGATTCTAGTGGAGAAATGTATTCTATAACAGTAAAACAATTATTTCAGATTCATTGGAAGTTTTCAGATTCATTGGAATATAAATATATATATATATATAAATGTATGAAAGAAAAGATTGGGTCCTACGTCAATTCCAAATATGGATTAATAACTACATATATTGAATTGAAGATTGAAGATAGAAGCTAATATAGCATACCCTTTTTATTAGAAAGTCAAGTACAACTTTATACACTACTATAACACTAATAGAGAGTATGGTAAGTAATAAAGCAATTTCTTACTTACCATACTCTCGGATCTCATAGAATATCGCCGATTATAGCCCCTTGATTTCAGCAAAAATAGAATACTTTTCTTTTGATTTCTTCAAAGAATTCAGAAGTCGAGTTTCATTTAAAGTAATTAATTAATTATTTTGACTTACTGTTTTTACGTAAATTATAAGTAGAAAAGCAGTAGGAACTAAAATGAACAGTGCAGTAGCAATAAATGCAAGAATATTTACTTCCATAATCTCATCGTTTTTTTTTATTTCACAATACAATAACTCGGGATTTAATCCCATAGAGATGATAAATCTTTCACCTGTCAATTCAATGAATGCATTACCTATCGATGATATTGAATCGGATCAATATCATGAATAACAATATCTGAGCTATTAAATTAATTAGTCGTGGAGAATTAATAGTATATAACATATGAAGATCTTTTATCCATACCGAATCCAAGATAGGATTCCCGGACCAATCAAAAATTCCTTTATTTATCCTTCTTTTCTGTTCTTTCTTTTCTATAACCTACCTTAGGTCTTCCTTCTAGAACCATCAAATGAAGTATAATCTAACCCGTCCGTTTCCATTAACTACAAAACCCCACCAACAAACAATACAAGCGAAGTGGAAAAAGACAGGAATTAGGTTTTAAATTTTAGTGATCCTCTTTTCTTTGGAAGACAAAACAAAGAAGTATGAGAAAGACGAGTCGCGGCCGAAAAGATGAAATATTCTGTCAACTTCACTATTTTAGTTATTTTCATTTTATTTTAGGGTGTGTTCTTTCTTCGAGAGAATCCTGAAAAAAAAAAAATAGAGGGAAACCCCTTCGGAATTCAATTATTCTCTCTGTCCCTTCATTTCACAGAAAATGGAGAGGCGAATTGATGTACTTATTGGATCCGTCGGGACTGACGGGGCTCGAACCCGTAACATCCGCCTTGACAGGGCGGTGCTCTAGCCTATTGAACTACAATCCCAGGGAAATAAGAAGAGATCTAGCAGAAAATTTAGATTCTTTTTTTTATTCTCTTGTCTTGTATCAGGTATTTCTTAAGAACAAGAGGGTTATACCATCTGATAGTAGATTGGCGAATTGTTGGGCCGAGCTGGATTTGAACCAGCGTAGACATATTGCCAACGAATTTACAGTCCGTCCCCATTAACCACTCGGGCATCGACCCAACGCCTAATTCATTTTAGACGTTCCATAATCAACTTCCTTTCGTCTCCCAAGTAGACTTGACAAATACATATCACTTGA
>JARVZY010006615.1:7500-17500 GCA_030686995.1 Artemisia argyi
AGTCTATCTATCGCATATAGACTTTAAGGGCATCGTGGCCTAACCGTCGAGGTGAAGTCGGGACCTAAAAGATCGAATGGAACAGTACATAGACAAGTAAATTCCTTATGAATTCCACGGTACTCTCTTTAATTAAGAATTACGGGATTCATCATTCAAGGGGAAGTAGACTACTCAAGAATTTCACATTTCATTTATGGCATAATTGAATTAAGGAATTCATAAAATCTAAATAAAAATAATAAAGAAGACGGAATAAATGAAGTTTTGCTTGGTCTTCACTGGAAACTTGAGTAAGGAGTAGATCTTTTTGGAGTTTTATATAATTTGAAATTTGAAAGCGAGAACTCCTTTCTTTTTCTTTGACCTACTTGAGCCGGATGAAAGGAAACTTTCACGTCCGATTTTGAGGGGGGGAGATCCTATCCCAATTTTTATTTTGCTAGGCCCATAGATAAAAAACCCACTTTTTTACGATTACGGGGTTTATTGGAATACGAAATCCAACCCTGGAAATACAGGATCCCCATTTTTTTTACTACCCGGAGCTTCGATACATTTCGAAATCGAGAGATGTCTACCGGGGGGGGCTCTATCAGACAACAATTAGCCAATCTAGATTTACGAAGTATTATAGATTCTTCATTGATAGAATGGAAAGAATTGGAGGAAGAAGAACCCACAGGGAATGAATGGGAAGATCGAAAAGTTGGAAGAAGAAAAGATTTTTTGCTTAGACGCATGGAATTGGCTAAGCATTTTATTCGAACAAATATAGAACCAAAATGGATGGTTTTGCGTCTATTACCAGTTCTTCCTCCTGAGTTGAGACCAATCTATCATATAGATGAGGATAAACTAGTGACCTCGGATATTAATGAAATCTATAGAAGAATTATCTATCGGAATAATACTCTTACAGATCTATTAACAACAAGTATAGCTACGCCAGAAGAATTAATAATATCTCAGGAAAAATTGCTGCAAGAAGCCGTGGATGCACTTCTTGATAATGGAATCTGCGGACAACCGATGAGGGATGATCATAATAGAGTTTACAAGTCTCTTTCAGATGTAATTGAAGGCAAAGAAGGAAGAGTTCGCGAGACTTTGCTTGGTAAACGGGTTGATTATTCAGGGCGGTCAGTGATTGTCGTGGGCCCTTCACTTTCATTACATCGATGTGGATTGCCTCGCGAAATAGCAATAGAACTTTTCCAGGCATTTGTAATTCGTGACCTAATTAGAAAACATCTTGCTTCGAACATCGGAGTTGCTAAAAGTCAAATTCGAAAAAAAAAACCGATTGTATGGGAAATACTTCAGGAAATTCTGGATGACCATCCTGTATTGCTGAATAGAGCGCCTACTCTGCATAGATTAGGCATACAGGCATTCCTGCCCATTTTAGTGGAAGGGCGTGCTATTTGTTTACATCCATTAGTTTGTAAGGGCTTCAATGCAGACTTTGACGGGGATCAAATGGCTGTTCATGTGCCTTTATCTTTGGAGGCTCAAGCAGAGGCACGTTTACTTATGTTTTCTCATATGAATCTTTTGTCTCCAACTATTGGAGATCCCATTTCTGCACCAACTCAAGATATGCTTAGTGGACTCTATTTCTTAACGAGTGGAAATCGTCGGGGTATTTGTGTAAATAGGTATAATCCATGTAATCGTATAAACTATCAAAATGAAGATAATAACTATAAGTATACAAAAAAAAAAGAACCTTTTTTTTCTAATGCCTATGATGCAATTGGAGCTTATCGGCAAAAACGCATCAATTTAGGTAGTCCCTTGTGGCTGCGGTGGCGACTAGATCAACGCGTTATTGCTGCAAGAGAAACTCCCATCGAAATTCACTATGAATCTTTGGGGACCTATTATGAGATTTATGGACACTATCTAATAGTAAGAAGTATAAAAAAAGAAATTCTTTATATATATATTCGAACCACTCTCGGTCATATTTCTCTTTATCGAGAAATAGAAGAAGCCATACAGGGGTTTTGGCAGGGCTGTTGTAATTCTATGCTACCAGGGGGAATTCGAGTCTCACCGGGTTAACTAGGACTATAATTGCAATTGCGGAATTTCTACGTGAATCAAGATCTAGAAAAGGAAGTTTTACAATCACTGACTCAAACCCATTGTCAAATTCTACTCAGCGCAATATGGAGGTACTGATGGCAGAACGGCCCACTCAGGTCTTTCACAATAAAATGATAGACGGAACTGCCATGAAACGACTTATTAGTCGATTTATTGATCACTATGGAATAGGATATACATCACATATCCTGGATCAAGTAAAGACTCTGGGTTTCCGACAAGCTACCGCCGCATCCATTTCATTAGGAATTGATGATCTTTTAACAATACCTTCTAAAAGATGGCTAGTTCAAGACGCTGAACAACAAAGTTTTATTTTGGAAAAACACCATCATTATGGGAATGTACACGCGGTAGAAAAATTACGTCAATCGATCGAGATCTGGTATGCCACAAGTGAATATTTGCGACAAGAAATGAATCCTAATTTTCGGATGACCGATCCTTTTAATCCAGTCCATATAATGTCTTTTTCGGGAGCCAGAGGAAATGCATCTCAGGTACATCAATTAGTAGGTATGAGAGGATTAATGTCGGATCCCCAAGGGCAAATGATTGATTTACCCATTCAAAGCAATTTACGCGAAGGACTCTCTTTAACAGAATATATTATTTCTTGTTACGGAGCCCGTAAAGGAGTTGTGGATACCGCTATCCGAACATCAGATGCAGGATATCTCACGCGCAGACTTGTTGAAGTAGTTCAACACATTGTTGTACGTCGAACAGATTGCGGCACCGTCCGAGGTATTTCTGTAAGTCCTCGAAATGGAATGATGGCGGACAGGATTTTTATCCAAACATTAATTGGGCGTGTATTAGCAGATCATGTATATATAGGTTCGCGATGCATTGCTACTAGAAATCAAGATATTGGAGTTGGACTTGTCAATAGATTCATAACTTTTAGAGCACAACCAATCTCTATTCGAACTCCCTTTACTTGTAGGAGTACGTCGTGGATTTGTCAATTATGTTATGGCCGAAGTCCAGCTCATGACGACCTGGTCGAATTGGGAGAAGCTGTAGGTATTATTGCAGGTCAATCTATTGGAGAACCGGGCACTCAATTAACATTAAGAACTTTTCATACCGGCGGAGTATTCACAGGGGGTACTGCAGAACATGTGCGAGCCCCTTCTAATGGAAAAATAAAATTCAACGAGGATTTGGTTCATCCGACACGTACACGTCATGGACATCCTGCTTTTCTATGTTCTAGAGACTTATATGTAACTATTGAGAGTGAAGATATTATACACAATGTGTGTATTCCGCCCAAAAGTTTTCTTTTAGTTCAAAATGATCAATATGTAGAATCAGAACAAGTCATTGCTGAGATTCGCGCGAGAACATCCACTTTGAATTTGAAAGAGAAAGTTCGAAAACATATTTATTCTGACTCAGAGGGCGAAATGCACTGGAATACCGATGTGTACCATGCACCTGAATTTACATATGGTAATATTCATCTCTTACCAAAAACAAGTCATTTATGGATATTATTAGGGGAGCCCTGGAGATCCAGTCCAGGCCCCTGTTCGATCCATAAGGATCAAGATCAAATAAACGCTTATTCTCTTTCTGTTAAGCGAAGATATATTTCTAACCCCTCAGTAACTAATAATCAAGTTAGACACAAATTTTTTAGTTCGTATTTTTCTGGTAAAAATCAAAAAGGAGATAGGATTCCTGATTATTCAGAACTTAATCGAATGACATGTACTGGTCGTTGGAATCTCAGATATCCGTCCATTCTCGAGGGGAATTCTGATTTATTGGCAAAGAGGCGAAGAAATAGAGTCATCATCCCACTCGAATCGATTCCAGAAGGAGAGAACCCACTCATACCTTCTTCGGGTATCTCAATTGAAATCCCCAGAAATGGTATTCTCCGTAGAAATAGTATTCTTGCTTATTTTGATGATCCTCGATATATAAGAAAGAGCTCGGGACTTACTAAATATGAGACTAGAGAACTTAATTCAATCGTCAACGAAGAGGATTTGATTGAATATCGAGGAGTCAATGTACTTTGGCCAAAATACCAAAAGGAAGTAAATCCATTTTTTTTTATTCCCGTGGAAGTCCACATTTTGGCCGAATCTTCTTCCATAATGGTACGGCACAATAGTATTATTGGGGTAGATACACAAATAACTTTAAATCGAAGAAGTCGGGTAGGCGGATTGGTCCGAGTGAAGAAAAAAGCAGAAAAAATTAAACTGATAATCTTTTCTGGAGATATCCATTTTCCTGGAAAGACAAATAAGGCATTCCGATTGATACCACCAGGAGGGGGAAAACAGAATTCCAAAGAATACAAAAAATTGAAAAATTGGCTCTATATCCAACGAATGAAACTTTCCAGGTATGAAAAAAATTATTTTGTTTTGGTTCAACCTGTAGTCCCATATAAAAAAACAGATGGTATAAATTTAGGAAGACTTTTCCCGCCGGATCTCTTGCAGGAAAGTGATAATCTACAACTTCGAGTTGTCAATTATATCCTTTATTACGACCCAATTCTTGAAATTTGGGACACAAATATTCAATTAGTTCGGACTTGTTTAGTGCTGAACTGGGACCAAGACAAAAAGATCGAAAAGGCCTGTGCTTCCTTTGTTGAAATAAGGACAAATGGTTTGATTAGAGATTTTCTAAGAATCGACTTAGCGAAGTCCCCTATTTCGTATACCGGAAAAAGAAATGATCTGTCGGGTTCAGGATTGATCTCTGAGAATGGATCAGATCGCGCTAATGTCAATCCGTTTTCTTCCATTTATTCCTATTCCAATCCCAAGCCAAGGATTCAAGAATCCCTTAATCCAAATCAAGGAACTATTCATACGTTATTGAATCGAAATAAGGAATCTCAATCTTTGATAATTTTGTCATCATCTAATTGTTCTCGAATAGGCCCATTCAACGATGTAAAATCAACCAATGTGATAAAAGAATCAATCAAAAAGGACCTGCTCATTCCAATTAGGAATTCGTTGGGCCCCTTAGGAACAGGCTTTCCAATTTATAATTTTGATTTATTTTCCCATTTAATAACCCATAATCAGATCTTGGTAACTAACTATTTGCAACTTGATAATTTAAAACAGATTTTTCAAATACTTAAATATTATTTACTGGATGAAAATGGTAAAATTTATAATCCCTATTCGTGCAGTAACATCATTTTGAATCCATTGAATTTGAATTGGTATTTTCTCCATTACAATTATTGTGAAGAGACATCTACAATCGTTAGTCTTGGGCAGTTTCTTTGTGAAAATGTATGTATAGCCAAAAAAGGACCGCATTTAAAATCGGGTCAAGTTCTAATTCTTCAAGTTGACTCTGTGGTAATACGATCGGCTAAGCCTTATTTGGCTACTCCAGGAGCAACTGTTCATGGGCATTATGGGGAAATCCTTTACGAAGGAGATACATTAGTTACATTTATATATGAAAAATCCAGATCTGGTGATATAACCCAAGGTCTTCCAAAAGTGGAACAGGTGTTAGAAGTGCGTTCAATTGATTCAATATCGATGAATCTCGAAAAAAGGATTGAGAGTTGGAATAAATGTATAACAAGAATTCTTGGAATTCCTTGGGCATTCTTGATTGGTGCTGAGCTAACTATAGTGCAAAGTCGTATCTCTTTGGTTAATAAGGTCCAAAAGGTTTATCGATCCCAGGGGGTGCAGATACATAATCGGCATATAGAAATTATTGTACGTCAAATAACATCAAAAGTATTGGTTTCAGAAGATGAAATGTCTAATGTTTTTTCGCCCGGAGAACTTATTGGATTGTTGCGAGCGGAACGAATGGGGCGCGCTTTGGAAGAAGCGATCTGTTACCAAGCCGTCTTATTGGGAATAACAAGAGCATCTATGAATACTCAAAGTTTCATATCCGAAGCGAGTTTTCAAGAAACCGCTCGGGTTTTAGCAAAAGCAGCTCTCCTGGGGCGTATCGATTGGTTGAAAGGCCTGAAAGAAAACGTTGTTCTGGGGGGGATGATACCTGTTGGTAGCGGCTTCAAAACACCATCAAACGAACCTAACAACATTCCTAACAACATTGCCTTTGAACCCCAAAAAAAGAATCTATTAGAGGGGGAAATGAAAGATATTTTGTTTTACCATAGAAAATTATTAGATTCTTGCCTTTCAAAGAATTTCCATGATACACAAGAACAATCTTTTTTTTAGGATTTAATGATCCATAAGAGCAGATTAACCCCTTTCTTTTCTCTCTTTAAAAGGATCCGTTGGTCCAGTCATTTGATTTGATAATAGTAATAAAAAAATAACAAATAGAAAAGAATAATGGCTTGAACTGTGTATCGACGCCAATCTACGGTAGCAGAGAAGGTTCCATCGGAACAATTATTTATTTCAGGGTACCTCTTCGCTTTTTTTTCAAATCAAAGGGGGGAGGCAGTGTGGGGAGAAATGACAAGAAGATATTGGAACATTAATTTAGAAGAGATGATGGAAGCAGGAGTTCATTTTGGCCATGGTACTAGGAAATGGAATCCTAAAATGGCACCTTATATCTCTGCAAAACGTAAAGGTATTCATATTATAAATCTTACTAGAACTGCTCGTTTTTTATCAGAAGCTTGTGATTTGGTTTTTGATGCAGCAAGTAAGGGAAAACAATTCTTAATTGTTGGAACTAAAAATAAAGAAGCTGATTCAGTAGCATGGGCTGCAATAAGGGCTAGGTGTCATTATGTTAATAAAAAATGGCTCGGTGGTATGTTAACAAATTGGTCCACTACAGAAACGAGACTTCATAAGTTTAGAGACTTGAGAACCGAACAAAAAACAGGGGGACTCAACCGTCTTCCGAAAAGAGATGCGGCTATGTTGAAAAGACAATTATCTCATTTGCAAAAATATCTGGGCGGGATTAAATATATGACAGGGTTACCCGATATTGTAATCATCGTTGATCAGCACGAAGAATATACGGCCCTTCAAGAATGTATCACGTTGGGAATTCCAACAATTTGTTTAATCGATACAAATTGTGACCCTGATCTCGCAGACATTTCGATTCCAGCGAATGATGACGCTATATCTTCAATCCGATTAATTCTTAACAAATTAGTATTTGCAATTTGTGAGGGACGTTCTGGCTATATAAGAAATCCGTGATTAATAATAAGATAAATAACTTATTTCATTTCGGAACCTTCATAGATTTATCGAATCGGTTACTATTTCTTAATCTCAAAAAAGAGATAAAAATAACAAGGAATATAATTTGATTAGTTGGTATTCAAAATATACGATTCAAGTAGTCAAGTCGAGAAAGAGATGGTTGAATCAAAATAATTTTGTTTAAAGTTCTATTTTTGTCAGAGGGCAATATGAATGTTCTATCATGTTCCATCAACACACTAAACGGATTATATGATCTATCCGGTGTGGAAGTAGGCCAACATTTTTATTGGAAAATCGGGGGTTTCCAAGTCCACGGCCAAGTACTTATTACTTCTTGGGTTGTAATTGCTATCTTATTAGGTTCAGCCGCTCTAGCCGTTCGGAACCCACAAACCATTCCGACCGGTGGTCAGAATTTCTTCGAATATGTCCTTGAATTTATTCGAGATGTGAGTAAAACTCAAATTGGAGAGGAGTATGGTCCTTGGGTTCCTTTTATTGGAACTATGTTTCTATTTATTTTTGTTTCTAATTGGTCAGGCGCCCTTTTACCTTGGAAACTCATACAATTACCTCATGGGGAGTTAGCCGCACCCACGAATGATATAAATACTACTGTTGCTTTGGCTTTACTCACGTCAGTGGCATATTTCTATGCGGGTCTTAGCAAAAAAGGATTAAGTTATTTCGGGAAATATATTCAACCAACTCCAATTCTTTTACCTATTAACATCTTAGAAGATTTCACAAAGCCCCTATCACTTAGTTTTCGACTTTTCGGAAATATATTAGCTGATGAATTAGTAGTTGTTGTTCTTGTTTCTTTAGTACCTTCGGTGGTTCCTATCCCTGTCATGTTCCTTGGATTATTTACAAGTGGTATTCAAGCTCTTATTTTTGCAACTTTAGCCGCGGCTTATATAGGTGAATCCATGGAAGGCCACCATTGACTAGTTTTCTAAATAGTCTTTTTTTTTTTAGTTTAATCTAAGGCAATGTGTGCATGGCTAAAAAAATTTACTTAGGGAATAAAAATATACAACTACACTATATACGATCTCGAGTAATAGAAAAAAAGATTACAATAAAGATTACAATATTGATATTAGAGTAGAAAAAAAGGAAAGAGATCTCAAAGATCTTTTTCCTAAAATTCCCATTTGGTCCATTTATACCATAATAAAACCTTCCCCTCAATGAATATTCAATTTAGATTGGTCATCCAATCCGAATATTCACTATTTGGACTCCTAATTTGACTAAGAAGTCTTGCGATATTACGACGTGTTATTAAATAAAAAGGATGTTCTATCAAACGATTCGCCTTTTGAGTTGATTTTATTCAACGATTGACCAAACGAAAATATTAATAAATAATCAATTATATGAACTTAGATCAATCAAATTAATTTCTATGTAACGATTCGGCCCAATGAATTTATCCATTGATTATCTTATCAATTTAGGTTGCAGGATAATGATAAACAAGGGGGAAGGGAAAGGAAAATTTATAACAAAGGGGATTCATAAATGGTTCGTAGAGGGAAGGTCGAACTAGGTATATGGAATTGAATGGCGATAAGTTAACTCTTGTCAAGGGTTAGACGCATCCTTATTAAATCCGATTGCATTCAAGATGAAGAAAGAGTGGGTTTACATTGTGGAAGAAAGACATGTATATGTGATATTAGATATTGACTAGTTATATACGAGCTAAAGATATATCTAAATTTCCCTACTAATCGAATATGAGTGTAGATGGGGATTCTATAGAAGTCCTTCTGTCTCATATGTGACTGTGAGTTGAAGATGAAGTCAATAAAAAAATCGAAGAATTCAAAGTCAAAGAGCGGTTCGGGACAAAGAAACGGAAAAACTAAAGTTGTATGGATTCACAAAGACTTTCTCGAGAGAAACTAAAAAAGAGATATCAAAGTAGTTTTGATAATTCAAGAATGTTATTACTTGAATTCGAAGTTCGTAGTTACTTTGACTGGATGAATCGTAGCAATCGAATAATTAAGTCATAGTTCATTGGTTGAATGTATCATTAACCATTTTTTTTTTGGTACGAGGAACTTATCATGAATCCACTGATTTCTGCCGCTTCCGTTATTGCTGCTGGATTGGCTGTAGGGCTTGCTTCTATTGGACCTGGAGTTGGTCAAGGTACTGCTGCGGGTCAAGCTGTAGAAGGTATCGCGAGACAGCCCGAGGCGGAGGGAAAAATACGAGGTACTTTATTGCTTAGTCTAGCTTTCATGGAAGCTTTAACAATTTATGGCTTGGTTGTAGCATTAGCACTTTTATTTGCTAATCCTTTTGTTTAATATTAGAAATATGAAAAATTTTTATTTTTCATATTTTATTGCCTTGGACTTGTGCTTTGCTTTTTCGAATTATATAAAGATTTCATTCCTAGAATTACTTATTCGTTGAGAAAATAACCCACGGGAAGGGCTGATTTGCGGATGAGGAATTAGCATACAAACTCGCTTTCATCCTTCCCGTTTGTGTTCGTAGGCCTTTTAAGAGGGGTTGCAACCAAGAAGGTAATTCAATATTTCTAAATCTAATAGATTTTTGATTCGATTTAGAAAGTAGGAAACTAGAAATATATAGATATAGGGCAAAGTAATACAAAAAGAACTCTGTTCGATTTTTTAGTCTATCTATAGAGGAGATCATATGAAAAATGTAACCGATTC
>JARVZY010000700.1:0-26934 GCA_030686995.1 Artemisia argyi
TTCAAAAGCAACTACTTACATAAACTAATCACGCTAAAGAGTATCATTTAACTATTTAGCTAACCAAATGAATATTAATTAACACACTATTAATAATTCCTAAAACCTTTGGACTCCATTATTATGTCTTAAACTTAATTTTTTTAATTTACAAATGGGTTCGAGCAAAAATTATGTACTTTTTCTTTTATATTAATTATTCAAGTTGCATGCTTATATAAACTAATCACACTAAAAAGTAACATATAATAATTTAAATGTTGCTTTACATAAATGCTCGTGCACATTTTCTTGAATCAATTCGCACATGTGAGCTACATCAATAGAAAACACATATAAATTACTTGTATAAGAAAATACATTAACATAATATATATATATATATATATATATATATATATATATATATATATATATATATATATATATATATATATTCTATTAGGTTAAATCATCAATTATTATTGCAACCTTTTCAACTTTATCTCAATCAATAACCGACTTTTAATTCTATACTAATTACTAAATATCATGTGATCAATTCCGGCAAGCCTTGCACTTCCATCTCGATGTTGTATATACTTCGCATTAAATTCACCGGTTTTGTTTTTCGATAAAAGTTTGAACTTTTGCTTATGTATAAAACTCAACTTTTTTATTTGATATTATAATTTACAAACGGCTTTAAGTCAAAATTATGTATTTTTTCCTTTCTATTCATTACTCGATGTGATATTTTTAATATGTCGTATTTTGCTATTATGGCAAACTTATTTAATGGGCGTAAATATTGTTTCTCACTACTGATTCTACATATAGAAAAAGAAAATACTTTGCGATGCGCGGAACTTCTTCTTTTCAATAATAATTTAATTGGACACGATAAATTCATTCTAATATTTCTCAAAGAGCATTCGAAAGCAACTATTTACATAAACTAATCACGCTAAAAAGTATCATTTAACCATTTAGCTAACCAAATAAATATTAATTAACACACTATTAATAATTCCTAAAACCTTTGGACTCCACTATCATGTCTTAAACTTAATTTTTTTAATTTACAAATGGGTTCGAGCAAAAATTATGTACTTTTTCTTTTATATTCATTATTGAAGTTGCATGTTTACATAAACTAATCACGCTAAAAAGTATCATTTAACAATTTAAATGTTGCTTTGCATACATGGTCGTGCAAATTTTCTTGAATCAATTCGCACATGTGAGCTACATCAATAGAAAACACACATAAATTACTTGTATATGAAAATTTATTAACATAATACATATATCTATATATATTGCATTAGGTTAAATCATCAATTATTCTTGCAACCTTTTCAATCCATAACCGAATTTTAATTCTATACTAATTACTAAATATCATGTGATCAATTCCGGCAAGCCTTGCACTTCCATCTCGAGGTTGTATATACTTCACATTAAATGCAACAGTTTTGTTTTTCGATAAAAGTTTGAACTTTTGCTTATGTTTAAAACTCAACTTTTTTATTTGATATTATAATTTACAAACGGCTTTAAGTCAAAATTATGTATTTTTTCCTTTCCATTCATTACTCAATGTGATATTTTTAATATGTCGTATTTTGCTATTATGGCAAACTCATTTAATGGGCGTAAATATTGGTTTCTCACTAATGATTCTACATATAGAAAAAGAAAACACTTTGCGATGCGCGGGCATTCTTCTTTTCAATAATAATTTAATTGCACACGATAAATTCATTCTAATATTTCTCAAAGAGCATTCGAAAGCAACTACTTACAGAAACCAATCACGCTAAAAAGTATCATTTAACCATTTAGCTAACCAAATGAATATTAATTAACACACTATTAATAATTCCTAAAACCTTTGGGCTCTCCTATTATGTCTTAAACTTAATTTTTTTTAATTTACAAATAGGTTCGAGCAAAAATTATGTACTTTTTCTTTTATATTTATTATTCAAATAATAAAAACTTAAAAAAAAAAAAGTGGATGTAATTAATAAAACATTAGTGGTTGAATTTTAAATATATTATATGGAGTTAAGTGTAAAATTATAAATTTACATATTTTTTGATAACTTTAGATAATAAACAAATAACCCTTACACTTTATACCTCCTACGAGGCATGCAGAACCTGTGCTACGCTCAGGCTTCGAATCTAATTGTTAATCGTGTATTCTTACTGTATATTGGCGAGTGTATGCTTAATTATTTTTTAGTATGTTGTATGAAATGTTTTGATTTTCTTTTATAAAAATTTAAAAATGTTTGATGTTGTTTTGGTTTTGTGGTGTTGTATTTTATAAATGAGCTTTTGGTTATTAAGTTGTGATCGAAAGTACAATTTTTTATTGGTACACAACCTTCACCTCTTTGAGACTACTGCCATTTCTTTAAACTGTGCATGTCATATCTTTTACGGTATTAGTCAACATATAATTTTTTATTATCTTTTCAATTTCCTTATCAACTAAGTAGTTATAAGTAATTTAAGGGGGATTTTATAAGGACCCCTATAGGGAGGGTTTCCAATGATTGTAAGCTTCGGGCGATTGTACCATATGCTTCGCGGTTTATACAACATGACCCATAATCCAAATGTAAGGGGTTATAAGAACCCTCCCTATTTTACAAAGAAGACCATCCCTAATAGGGTTTGGCATTTAGGTTTGTGTGTGTGTGTGTGTGTGTATGTGTATGTGTGTGTGTGTGTGTGTGTTATATTTTTTATTGTGTTATGCTCCACTTCATTTCATTTCATAGTAAATCGTATTATCAAATATTTGTGTAAAAACCATAAATATACAAATAAACATATCATAAAGTGTAGGAAAATAAAGTACATTCTTGCACAGTAGCCAAGCCATCCTACTCTTCTTTCACAATTTAAAGTCAAAGACCTTTATGTTTTTCTCTCAACATTCAACCACTTTCTTAGTTGACAGTTTGACAAACTCATCTAAAAAGAAGATATTTGCTAGCATCATTAGATCAAACATTTATGTTAACAAAAAAATATAAGTAAAAACCACAAGGGGTGACCCAGCGGTAAGAATACCAGCCTTCCAAAGAGGAGGTCAAGGGTTCGAATCCAACGGGGAGAAAATTAATCCCCTTGTGGCCACGGAGGTTCACCTGCGCCGACTCCGGGCTATCCAAAAGGATAGTCGCCGTGGGATTAGTCGGCTCGCAATGTCAAGTCGGAAACCCATGATTACCAAAAATATATATATATATATATATATATATATATATATATATATATATATATATATATATATATATATATATATATATATATATATATATATATATATATATATATATATGTAACACCCCCAAAATTTGATACAGCGGAAGACTCAACAAGCTTTCGGGGTGCTACGGGGATTGGTATCCAAACACAAGACATAAAAGAACGAGATAAAGTAAACATAATAAAGTACAACCACACGAGGTTTTAAAGTTTACATTATCCCAAAATCATCCAAAGTCAGGCCCAAAGAAAAATAAATGTAGGTCCACAATAGCTATCAGAGTTTTAGAAATATAGATCCATAACCGGTGCCAAATGCCAAGCCTCCAATCCCAAGCATCCGCAGAGCATCACTTAATTACCTGAGAAAACGTGCTAAAAGTCAGCTTTCGCTGGTGAGATCATAGGTTTAGGTTCTTAATTCAATATAGTGGACATATACGCAAAACGCTTGCTAGCTAGACTAGGGCTCAATCATCCAACCAAAATAATCCAACCAAAACAAATCCAACCAAATCAAATCCAACCAAATCAAATCCTCCCTATAGGTGCACGCTATAGCTCAAATCAATCCAATCAATAGCTTACCTAGCTCAAGTCTAGGCCTCGCTCTATAATCAATCCAATAGCTTACCTAGATCTAGTCTAGGCCTCGCTCAATATGTATGCGTAAGGATACGACATACCCAACATTCGTAAGGATACGACATGTTCAACTTACCTAGATCTAGTCTAGGCCTCGTTGTTTAGCTTACCTAGCTCTAGGCTAGGCCTCGCTCTATATGTATGCGTAAGGATACGACATACCCAACATTCGTAAGGATACGACATGTTCAACTTACCTAGATCTAGTCTAGGCCTCGTTGTTTAGCTTACCTAGCTCTAGGCTAGGCCTCGCTCTATAACCAATCCAATAGCTTACCTAGTTCGGGGACTAGGCCTCGCTCAACAACCAAATCAATAGCTTACCTAGCTCAAGTCTAGGCCTCGCTCAATAACCGAATCAATAGCTTACCTAGATCTAGTCTAGGCCTCGCTCTACCTAGTTCTATAAGCATAGCAAGTTTTGAGATCAAAAAGCGATAATAGTCCACATAAAACATTTGCACGTTTCTCACCCCAAGTATTGAAAACAAAGTTCAAGAGTAAAAGTGGGGCTATGACTCACCTCAAGTCCAGAAATAGCAAGACGAGGTAGGTAGAAATAAGATGTATGATAACTCACGAAACAGCAACTACGGACTTGGCACGACCTAACAATATTAACTCTTTCAGAAATCATTTCCTCAAATATATAATATTCCCAAACCCGGACGAGAATCCGTTTTATTTCCGAAAATCCATTTCGTATTAGTTTGGTGTATTTGCGTTTGGTATCCATACGGGTGGTGGGTCGACTCAAAACAAACCAACAAGATCACACGTAGAAGATATAATAAACTATAGATCTAATATTAGCCCAATATATCATTTAAATAAATCGCCAAAGTTTACCAAATCCGTCGATTTGATAATCCTCATATTTATTTACGTAATATACCGTTCCAAGATTACACCCAATCTAAAGCACATATAAAGCACATAGCACATAATTACTATATAGTATATATCATAGTTTAATAAATTCCTCGTATATATCGTCAAATTGGCCAGATTTCCCGATATATACACTCGCAATCTATTACACTTTACATATACTACAACCTATGGGCGTCGTAGGATACGATGCCCACTAATATGTTCGTTTCATATAATCAAATAACCCGGCTCAACCTTACGGTTAAGTGGTTATTTACTTATAGAAAACGTCCATATTAGTCGTCATATATCCGAGACAACACGAACGTCGCAAATAATAACTTACCTGGACCCGAGTGACAACAATTTCGCCTAACTCAATAAATTTGTTCGTTATATATATCCGAAATGACTTTTTTTTATTAAATGTTTCATAATTGTCGGGAGTTTCCCGTTTATAACACAATTTTTATAATAATAATAATACGTTTAATAATAATATTACGCCACTTTCGTAGCCTAATATATATCTAATCGTATTATTTATAATACGACTCGTGATTATTATTATTATTAATATACGCGTTTATATAGTTATATATACGTTATTCACGTATATACTTTCGTATAAACGTTCATATTATTAATAATTATTATTACGAGTTTTATTATTCTCGTTCAAGTTTAATAATTATTGAGTTATACGAAATGGTCATATGTCCGAGTCATGACTCTCGGCTCATTGTCCAAGTCCAACAATAAGAAAAGTCATAAATAATAAATCTCCGTCCAATCACAATCTCAAACCACGGGCTACAACAATAAGGTCCGACTACGGTACCCGACTAACCTATCTCCGTCATCTAACGACCGTCTCATAACCGGTCCTCATATCACATACCACTCGACAACAACTTCTCAATATTAAACCATAACCAATCCAATTCGACCCAAAGTATTCGGCCGAGAAATAATACCACAACAAAATAACAATAACCATAATAACCAACAATAATATACACTTAGTTCACATTTACCACGAAATAACATTTAACCAAATTAGTGTTCGGGTCGGTTTACCAAGCCGAACCCGAGGCAACACTTCACCACAACTAGTATGGTTCCCACCCGAGACCTCCATGGTCTCGGCTAGCTCTAAATGAGCCAACAATACCACACGACCTACTAGGGTCGTCGGCCAAGAATTCCATTCGACTACTATGGTTAACCATGACCATCCACAATCGGTCAACCAACAAAATGAGGATCCAAACACCCTCAAACGAACACCAATAATCATTAAAGACCAAAGATTCGGCCAAACAAGCACCATCCGAGGGTTTCACCCTCGGATACACCTCGACCCGACGAAAATAAACCAACCCGGATACCAAACTATCAAGAAAACGTTTTTCATCCAAGATTCATCATCATATCACGTTTTTAATTAAAAACCCATTCGGATCTTAAATACTTCGTGACCAAGGGTCGCGTTTTTATTAACAATACGAGTGGAAACTCGCTCACCTTCGAACTAAAAGCTCAAAACCTTGATAATCTTTCCAAAAACAACGAATAGTGGTGAATTTAGTGACGATTCGAAGTGAAATATGGGGCTTATAGGCGCGTGTTATAGTAGATCTAAGAGTGGGGATGATGGAGGTTCGATTTATGGTGGTGTTTTAGAGTGGTGGCCGGCGGTGGCTGTGGTGTGGCCGGAATTCAAGGTGGCGGCTAGGGTTAGAGTAGTAGGGGAGAAGAGAGAGTGAGGTGAGAGAGAGATAAGTTTGTGTTTGTGTTGTGTGTGTGGGTAGAAACCGGACAAACACACCTTTATTAACTCTCTTTTTTTTTTTTTTTTTTTTTTTTTTAAAAGTAATAATAATAATAAGAATAATAAATATAATAGTAATAATAAAGATATTATTACGGTTGAGCGGGTAATGTGGGTAGATGTAAAAACACGCGGCCCGAACCCGAACTCATTTTAAAATTTCCATATCACACGAGAACCTCTCGTAATTAATTAAAATATATAACGGACTCGTTAAGACGAATCATAAAACTATGTTAGGTAATCCTAGTGCCAAAGTCAACGTAGTGCCAATAAAATCTCGAAATAAATCTCATCACATCGATAATCCAAATTCGATTCCATAAAAGTTTTAGATATAACCAACCAAAATATTGGTTTTTTTTTTTTTTTTTTTTTTTTTTTTTTTTTTTTTTTTATAAGTTCGTTACGAGTAAAATTCCAAATATAATTTATAAACGAACTTTAATGTAATGCGGGTTTTCAAAATAACTCCCTATTTTGCCAGTTGTCACATCCTCCCAGCCTCAGAAGGAACCCGTCCCGGGTTTCTCTCGAAATAACCCATCTACGAAGTGAAAAGCTTCGGATATCTCTTTCGAAACTCATCCTCACGTTCCCACGTGAATTCCGGTCCGTGCCGCGAATTCCAACGAACTTTGATGAGCGGAATGCGACTTCTCTTAAGTCGTTTAATCTCTCTATCCATAATCTCAATCGGCTCTTCCACAAAATTCAAACTCTCATCCACACGAATATCCTTAATCGGTATAACCGGCGTTTCCTCCGAAAGACACTTCTTCAAATTGCTAACATGAAATACATCATGAACTTTACTCAGTTCCGGTGGTAATTCCAACCGATAAGCCACGAGCCCAATTCTTTCCAAAATAAGAAATGGTCCAATGTAGCGGGGATTACGTTTCCCACATTTCCCAAAACGTATCACACCCTTCTAAGGCGAGACCTTTAACATCACTCTGTCTCCAACCTGGAATTCTAGGGGTTTACGCCTCTGATCGGCGTAGCTTTTCTGCCTATCTCTAGCTGCTTGCAGTCGATCTCGAATTTGTGTTACTTTCTCAGTAGTCTCCAAAACAAGTTCAGGGCTTGTGAGTTGGCTATCTCAAACTTCAGCCCAACCAATAGGCGAACGACATTTACTACCGTATAAAGCTTCAAATGGTGCAGCTTTAAGACTTGTGTGGTAGCTATTGTTGTAGGAGAACTCCGCAAGGGGTAGATACTTCTCCCAGCCTTTACCAAAGTCTATGATGCATGCACGAAGCATATCCTCTAACGTCTGAATGGTCCTCTCACTTTGACCATCGGTTTGGGGATGATATGCAGTACTCATATCAAGCCTCGTCCCCAAAGCCGTTTGAAGTGATCGCCACAAAGCTGACGTAAAACGACTATCACGATCCGATATAATAGATATCGGGACTCCATGACGCGAAATAATTTCCTTCACATATAACCTTGCAAGCTTATCCACACTATCATCTTCACTAATAGCTAAGAAATGAGCAGACTTGGTCAGACGATCCACAATTACCCAGATAGTGTCACAACCGCTAGCCGTCCTCGGTAATTTGGTAATGAAGTCCATAGTAATCCGCTCCCATTTCCAAACTGGAAGTTCTGGTTGCGTTAATAGTCCTGACGGTCTCTGGTGTTCAGCCTTAACCTTAGAGCAAGTCAAGCACTTACTAACATATAGTGCTATATCTGCCTTCATATTTGGCCACCAATATAATTTCTTCAAATCCTGGTACATCTTGTCCGACCCAGGATGAATGGAGTACCTCGACTTATGCGATTCATGCATAATCAAATCTCGAATCCCTCCATACAATGGTACCCAATTCCGATCTCTAAAACATAACACTCCATCAGAACGCTTAACAAATCCTTTCTCATTTTCTGCCATCCCCAAATATATTCTCAGCAGGTTTATTCTCTGCTTTCAATGCTTCCGTTTGAGCTTCTAATATTTGAGACGGTAATGGCGATACGATAGTCATTCCTAATGACCTAACTCGTAATGGTGGAATTCTCTCTTTTCGACTAAGAGCATCAGCAACAACGTTTGCTTTACCCGGATGGTAGCGAATTTCACAATCGTAATCGCTTAGCAACTCAATCCAACGTCGCTGCCTCATGTTAAGCTCTTTTTGGTTCAGAATGTGTTGCAGACTTTTGTGATCAGTAAACACTACACACTTGGTTCCATACAAGTAATGTCTCTATATCCTCAAAGCAAAAACCACAGCACCTAACTCCAAATCATGGGTGGTGTAGTTCTTCTCATGCTTCTTGAGCTGTCGGGAAGCATAAGCTATCACTTTCTCTCGTTGCATTAACACAGCTCCTAAACCTTTATGAGAAGCGTCACAATAGACAACAAAATCCTCGTTACCTTCGGGTAACGCCAAGATAGGAGCACTACACAACATCTCCTTAAGTAACTGAAAGGCTTCCTCTTCCTTATCTCCCCATTCATACTTAACACTCTTTTGAGTCAATTTGGTCAACGGTTTTGCTATTTTCGAAAATCCCTCAATGAATCTTCGGTAGTAACCGGCTAATCCCAAAAATTGACGAACTTCTGTTGGTGTCGTAGGTGCAGCCCAATCTTTAATCGCTTCAATCTTAGCAGGATCCACATGAACTCCTTGCCTATCAATTACGTGACCTAGAAATTGTACCGTCGGGATCCAAAATTCGCATTTCGAAAACTTGGCATACAGTTTTTCCTTCCTGAGCAATTCCAAGATAAGTCTTAGATGCTCCTCATGTTCTTTCTTACTCTTTGAATAAATCAGAATGTCATCGATAAACACAATCACGAACTTATCTAAGTACGGCTTACACACCCGATTCATGAGGTCCATGAATACCGCCGGTGCGTTAGTCAACCCAAACGGCATCACCTGAAACTCGTAATGCCCGTAACGGGTTCTGAAAGCCGTTTTCGGAATATCTTCCTCGCGCACTCGAAGCTGATGATATCCCGATCTCAAATCGATCTTCGAATACACACTCGATCCCTGAAGTTGATCAAACAAGTCATCGATCCTAGGTAACGGGTATCTATTCTTTACCGTTAACTTGTTCAACTCTCGATAATCAATACACATACGAAACGATCCATCCTTCTTCTTCACAAATAAGACTGGGGCTCCCCAAGGTGAGGAACTTGGTCTTATGAATCCCTTCTCGGCTAATTCCGCTAATTGTTTCGACAACTCTTCTAGTTCAGTCGGTGCAAGACGATAAGGCGCTCGTGCTACAGGTGCAGCATCAGGTATTAACTCAATCTGAAATTCCACTTGCCTAGTAGGCGGAATTCCCGGCAAATCATCGGGAAACACATCCGGAAAATTATGAACTATAGGTACATCCCCAATGCACCTTTCCTTCTTTTCCTTCTCTCCTTTCTCCGAAATTTGGGCTAAGAAAAGGTAACTTCCTTTTTCTATTAGCTTCGGCAACATAGTGCAAGATATAACTGCTAATCTAGACGGGCCTCTCAAATCCTTTCTATCTCCTGGTATGTTCAGAATCTCCTTGCCGTAAGGCACACGCACGATCTTCTCATCGCAAGGTATATGAGCACGATACTTCGACAACCAATCAATACCAATAATGACATCAAAACTTCCTAATGTGACGGGTAGAAGATCTATGTTGAAAGGACGATTCAGAAAGTTTAACGTGCAACCGCGAATGATGGTCCTAATCCTCTCTATGTTCCCATTAACTAACTCTACATCATAACCAATTCCTAAAGCCATCGGAGGTTTCTCAGTAAGGGTGCAAACTTAGTGGACACAAAACTCTTATCGGCATCAGCATCGAATAGTATGGAAGCATAACGATTATTGAGAAGGAACGTACCAGTAGCAACGTTCGGATCTTCTCCTCTCTCGTTCCCAAGTGCATACACTCTTCCATGAGCAGCTCCAGCTTCCACACGTTGGTCCCCATTATCTTGTCGTCCACGGTTTCCTCCAGCTCCACGGTTTCCATTATTGTACCCATTACCACCCGATTCTTGATTTCCTCGGTTCCACGATTCCCTACACTCATTCCGATAATGTCATTTCTTTCCATATCCATAGCAAGTAACATTTGCTTTGCTCATAATCTCAGGAGTAGCTTGAACCATAGCAAGGGGTCGTGCTCTACAATCCCTAGCTACATGTCCTCTCCTTGAGCAACTCTGACAAATCACAGTACATTGTCCTGTACGATTCTTGTAGCAACGACCACACTTGGGTGCATCACCATTTTGGTTCCTTTTATCTCCATTCCCAATAGCTTAAACCTTAGCAACAGCTTGTCGCTTGTTTCGGTGATCATTACCCTTGGAGTGATTATCCCTCTTCCTCTTTCCATTCTTGTCTTTCTCAGCTTCTTCCAATTCCAACGAATCCATTAATTGTTGAGCGATGGAGATGGCCTCATGGATATTTGCAGGTCTAGCAAAAATCACATCGTTCCTGGTAGCTACCGGCAACCCATCGGTATACCTCTCAATCCTTTGAGTCTCAGTCCTAACCATATCGGAACAAAGTAAGGCCAACTCTCGATAACGGCGATTGTAAGTTGCCATATCGGTACCTATCACTTTGTGGTTCCAGAACTCAATTTCCAACTTCTTAATCTCATTCCTTGGGCAGTAAGTCTGAATCAACAAAGACTTAAATTGCTCCCAAGTCATAGCATAAGCCACATCACTCCCAACCGAATTACGGTAATTGTTCCACCAAGTTAAGGCTTCATCCTTGAAGGTAAAATAAGCAAACTTTACCTTCGCCTTCTCCGCACAACCACTAATATTAAACACTGACTCAGTCTTCTCCATCCACCTGACCGAGTAGACCACTCCTTCAGTTCCATCAAACTCAACGGGTCCACAATTTTTAAACTCCTTGTAGTTACATCCATTAGCACGAACAGGTGGGAATGTTCCAGCAGAATTGTTGGAATGATTTGACTCAGCTAGTAGCTCAGCAACTCGTTGCTCCACAAGTTGCTTGATCATTGCTTGATCCACAATAGGTGCGTTAAGTGGAACATGATCATTGTCTCCCTGGACATCAACATTTTGAGTCCTGTTGTTGCGGTTAGTAGTGTCCAGGTTATCAGGAGTAGGGGTTTCAACATTTCGAGTAGGACGGCGTCCTCGACGACCAGGAGTAGTCGTGGCAGTTCCAGTTCGGGTAGCTCTAACAGGGTTTCGTCGTATAACCATTAATATAATACCAACACAATATCAACCACACAAATAAGACACAATTCTCCATGTACGCCAAAAACCGTAAAATATCATACGAGCTCACCCTCGTCCATAAGTAGCGATCAATACATCGTTCCATACTACCAAAAGGCATAATAAATACTAATCGTTCCATACGAGACGAACGTACAATCCGAATAACATGACTTAAGGGATAGAATAACCAGCTCTCATAACCGATTACTCCCTGACTTAAGAAGCAACACAACAACAACACAAATCTAAATTGATCTAGCCATGAAGCTGGCGTAGACTATTCAACTCCGATCTCAAACCATCCAAATCTCTCCATAACGATTCCAGCTCAACACTGTATATATCTCTATCTCTCTTGAGGTCTGTTGCCTCCTTCTCTAACTCCGTGTTCCTCTATCACAGCTTGCGATCTGCCTCGCGAGCCGTGAGGAAACCTCTTTGTAGACTCTCTATCTGCTCATGTATCTCTATTATACATGTCCTAATCGCTATCGTCCTGCCCATGACAGTAGTCAAATCAACTCTCAACTCAGCAACAAACTCAGCAATAATCATCTCAAGTCGGTCAGACATCCGCGAGATCCTCTCGCCCTGTGCAGTAATCTGAGCCCACATCCTACCAGTCTCACCTAACTCTGCATGCTCAGCAGAAACCTCAGAAGGTACATCCGACGACACAGGACTACTAGGTGGTGTATCAAACGAAAACGGATGATCAGGTGAAACCGGTTCTAACGGATGTATCGGAGAATCGGGCTTCTCAGCCTGAGCTGGTGGTGCTAACACATCATCATCATCATCAGGCATCTCATCCTCCTGAGGGTCATCCTTCTCCTCAGGGTCATCATCATCACCCTGCTCAACCTCCTGAGGGTCATCCTCCTGCTCAGGGTCATCAGCCTCATCCTCACCCTCGTACTCCTCCTCCCCCTCATCGGAAGAGTACCTCATCACTCGTCGTCTCCTACTGGGTGAACCATGTGAAGATGTAGTAGGTGATCTAGGACGACGACGCAGTGATGTGGGCGGTGCCTCAGACAGAAGAGAATGAGCATCAATCTGTAAAGGTGATGGAGTAGGGCGTACCGACATGCGTGCTGTAGCTCGGTGGGCAAAGCGCGGTGCCACACGAGCCAAAGCCTGATGAAGACCTTTATGTTTTTCTCTCAACATTCAACCACTTTCTTAGTTGACAGTTTGACAAACTCATCTAAAAAGAAGATATTTGCTAGCATCATTAGATCAAACATTTATGTTAACAAAAAAATATAAGTAAAAACCACAAGGGGTGACCCAGCGGTAAGAATACCAGCCTTCCAAAGAGGAGGTCAAGGGTTCGAATCCAACGGGGAGAAAATTAATCCCCTTGTGGCCACGGAGGTTCACCTGCGCCGACTCCGGGCTATCCAAAAGGATAGTCGCCGTGGGATTAGTCGGCTCGCAATGTCAAGTCGGAAACCCATGATTACCAAAAATATATATATATATATATATATATATATATATATATATATATATATATATATATATATATATATATATATATATATATATATATATATATATATATATATATATGTAACACCCCCAAAATTTGATACAGCGGAAGACTCAACAAGCTTTCGGGGTGCTACGGGGATTGGTATCCAAACACAAGACATAAAAGAACGAGATAAAGTAAACATAATAAAGTACAACCACACGAGGTTTTAAAGTTTACATTATCCCAAAATCATCCAAAGTCAGGCCCAAAGAAAAATAAATGTAGGTCCACAATAGCTATCAGAGTTTTAGAAATATAGATCCATAACCGGTGCCAAATGCCAAGCCTCCAATCCCAAGCATCCGCAGAGCATCACTTAATTACCTGAGAAAACGTGCTAAAAGTCAGCTTTCGCTGGTGAGATCATAGGTTTAGGTTCTTAATTCAATATAGTGGACATATACGCAAAACGCTTGCTAGCTAGACTAGGGCTCAATCATCCAACCAAAATAATCCAACCAAAACAAATCCAACCAAATCAAATCCAACCAAATCAAATCCTCCCTATAGGTGCACGCTATAGCTCAAATCAATCCAATCAATAGCTTACCTAGCTCAAGTCTAGGCCTCGCTCTATAATCAATCCAATAGCTTACCTAGATCTAGTCTAGGCCTCGCTCAATATGTATGCGTAAGGATACGACATACCCAACATTCGTAAGGATACGACATGTTCAACTTACCTAGATCTAGTCTAGGCCTCGTTGTTTAGCTTACCTAGCTCTAGGCTAGGCCTCGCTCTATATGTATGCGTAAGGATACGACATACCCAACATTCGTAAGGATACGACATGTTCAACTTACCTAGATCTAGTCTAGGCCTCGTTGTTTAGCTTACCTAGCTCTAGGCTAGGCCTCGCTCTATAACCAATCCAATAGCTTACCTAGTTCGGGGACTAGGCCTCGCTCAACAACCAAATCAATAGCTTACCTAGCTCAAGTCTAGGCCTCGCTCAATAACCGAATCAATAGCTTACCTAGATCTAGTCTAGGCCTCGCTCTACCTAGTTCTATAAGCATAGCAAGTTTTGAGATCAAAAAGCGATAATAGTCCACATAAAACATTTGCACGTTTCTCACCCCAAGTATTGAAAACAAAGTTCAAGAGTAAAAGTGGGGCTATGACTCACCTCAAGTCCAGAAATAGCAAGACGAGGTAGGTAGAAATAAGATGTATGATAACTCACGAAACAGCAACTACGGACTTGGCACGACCTAACAATATTAACTCTTTCAGAAATCATTTCCTCAAATATATAATATTCCCAAACCCGGACGAGAATCCGTTTTATTTCCGAAAATCCATTTCGTATTAGTTTGGTGTATTTGCGTTTGGTATCCATACGGGTGGTGGGTCGACTCAAAACAAACCAACAAGATCACACGTAGAAGATATAATAAACTATAGATCTAATATTAGCCCAATATATCATTTAAATAAATCGCCAAAGTTTACCAAATCCGTCGATTTGATAATCCTCATATTTATTTACGTAATATACCGTTCCAAGATTACACCCAATCTAAAGCACATATAAAGCACATAGCACATAATTACTATATAGTATATATCATAGTTTAATAAATTCCTCGTATATATCGTCAAATTGGCCAGATTTCCCGATATATACACTCGCAATCTATTACACTTTACATATACTACAACCTATGGGCGTCGTAGGATACGATGCCCACTAATATGTTCGTTTCATATAATCAAATAACCCGGCTCAACCTTACGGTTAAGTGGTTATTTACTTATAGAAAACGTCCATATTAGTCGTCATATATCCGAGACAACACGAACGTCGCAAATAATAACTTACCTGGACCCGAGTGACAACAATTTCGCCTAACTCAATAAATTTGTTCGTTATATATATCCGAAATGACTTTTTTTTATTAAATGTTTCATAATTGTCGGGAGTTTCCCGTTTATAACACAATTTTTATAATAATAATAATACGTTTAATAATAATATTACGCCACTTTCGTAGCCTAATATATATCTAATCGTATTATTTATAATACGACTCGTGATTATTATTATTATTAATATACGCGTTTATATAGTTATATATACGTTATTCACGTATATACTTTCGTATAAACGTTCATATTATTAATAATTATTATTACGAGTTTTATTATTCTCGTTCAAGTTTAATAATTATTGAGTTATACGAAATGGTCATATGTCCGAGTCATGACTCTCGGCTCATTGTCCAAGTCCAACAATAAGAAAAGTCATAAATAATAAATCTCCGTCCAATCACAATCTCAAACCACGGGCTACAACAATAAGGTCCGACTACGGTACCCGACTAACCTATCTCCGTCATCTAACGACCGTCTCATAACCGGTCCTCATATCACATACCACTCGACAACAACTTCTCAATATTAAACCATAACCAATCCAATTCGACCCAAAGTATTCGGCCGAGAAATAATACCACAACAAAATAACAATAACCATAATAACCAACAATAATATACACTTAGTTCACATTTACCACGAAATAACATTTAACCAAATTAGTGTTCGGGTCGGTTTACCAAGCCGAACCCGAGGCAACACTTCACCACAACTAGTATGGTTCCCACCCGAGACCTCCATGGTCTCGGCTAGCTCTAAATGAGCCAACAATACCACACGACCTACTAGGGTCGTCGGCCAAGAATTCCATTCGACTACTATGGTTAACCATGACCATCCACAATCGGTCAACCAACAAAATGAGGATCCAAACACCCTCAAACGAACACCAATAATCATTAAAGACCAAAGATTCGGCCAAACAAGCACCATCCGAGGGTTTCACCCTCGGATACACCTCGACCCGACGAAAATAAACCAACCCGGATACCAAACTATCAAGAAAACGTTTTTCATCCAAGATTCATCATCATATCACGTTTTTAATTAAAAACCCATTCGGATCTTAAATACTTCGTGACCAAGGGTCGCGTTTTTATTAACAATACGAGTGGAAACTCGCTCACCTTCGAACTAAAAGCTCAAAACCTTGATAATCTTTCCAAAAACAACGAATAGTGGTGAATTTAGTGACGATTCGAAGTGAAATATGGGGCTTATAGGCGCGTGTTATAGTAGATCTAAGAGTGGGGATGATGGAGGTTCGATTTATGGTGGTGTTTTAGAGTGGTGGCCGGCGGTGGCTGTGGTGTGGCCGGAATTCAAGGTGGCGGCTAGGGTTAGAGTAGTAGGGGAGAAGAGAGAGTGAGGTGAGAGAGAGATAAGTTTGTGTTTGTGTTGTGTGTGTGGGTAGAAACCGGACAAACACACCTTTATTAACTCTCTTTTTTTTTTTTTTTTTTTTTTTTAAAAGTAATAATAATAATAAGAATAATAAATATAATAGTAATAATAAAGATATTATTACGGTTGAGCGGGTAATGTGGGTAGATGTAAAAACACGCGGCCCGAACCCGAACTCATTTTAAAATTTCCATATCACACGAGAACCTCTCGTAATTAATTAAAATATATAACGGACTCGTTAAGACGAATCATAAAACTATGTTAGGTAATCCTAGTGCCAAAGTCAACGTAGTGCCAATAAAATCTCGAAATAAATCTCATCACATCGATAATCCAAATTCGATTCCATAAAAGTTTTAGATATAACCAACCAAAATATTGGTTTTTTTTTTTTTTTTTTTTTTTTTTTTTTTTTTTTTTTTATAAGTTCGTTACGAGTAAAATTCCAAATATAATTTATAAACGAACTTTAATGTAATGCGGGTTTTCAAAATAACTCCCTATTTTGCCAGTTGTCACAATATATATATATATATATATATATATATATATATATATATATATATATATATATATATATATATATATATATATATATATATATAAAGTAAAAGTTAAAAATCCTAACAGCATTTATGTGATAACCTCCAAATAAAAAACCATTAATTCTTAAAAACTAAAAATGATATTCAGGTTTTATAACCATCAAAACCAATAGTGTTTAATCTTATAAGTCGAATAGTGTTACATTATTCATTTATTCAGTTATCTATGTGTTTACAACGTAATTTTCGGCATGATTTTTTGTAATATTTGAAACTCTCACTTTTTGGTGATGGACGGACTTCGTTTATCAATAAGTTTTGGTTTTTAGATTCGTGTATATTACTTCAACAATAGTACTATAAAGATTTTATAAGAGTATATACGATTGGAATAGTATATATTTAGTATTTGTACGGGCCATCGATTTAGTAATATATTTAGCCATCTGAGTTACATCATAGTAATATATATGTAGTTATATATTTAGATATTTAGTATTTGTACCCGTCTGCCAAAGTAACAAATAAAATACGGGCCATTGATTTAGTAATATATATTTAGTAATCGAGCCCGTGCGCCAAAGTAATATATACGTAGTAGTCGAAATGAGAACAATTAAAGGTTTAAGCTTAATAAGAATACTAATTTTTGAACAACCCTAACAAATCACAACCCTCATTTTGGTTACAACATAGTACACGCTATAAAACACACTTTAACACATCACAACCCTAATTTTGTAACATCCCTTCTCATTTCTTTGCAGCCACCATCACAAACTTTTTTCTTATCTAAACCATATAACACAAATATTCCCTTTTACTTAGATCTAACTGAACACAAATACACACTCTTCTTTTTATCTAACTCTCAACCGAATCAAACACACAGACTCATATCACTATAAAACATGAATCTACTATTGTCGTTCTAGGCTTCAAGATCCTTGTATAAGGTCTCGGGTAAGGTTAATGTTGCATGTTTTGTTTTCTTTTAGATCGGTGATGATATGGGTTCAACTGAAAAAATCTTTAAAAGATTAGAAACAAAGTTGAACCGATTCTGAGATCTTGTATTTTTTTCGTTTCTTGTTTTGTTTAGAGTTGGAATGATATTGAGGAGGATGGGAAATACGAAAGAGATGGTTTGTGTTGCTTGAAATGTTCCAAATTGCTTGTGATTTTCATTTGATTTTTTTTTCTTGCGTATGAAACAGAGATTAGAGGAGATGACTATCATTTCCTTTTTTCATTTCTTTTTGTTTCTTGCGTATGAAACAGAGATGGTGTTGACTTCTCATTCCTTTTCTTCATTTGATTTTGTGATTTTCGGTTTGGTGTGCGAAAGATTTGAGGAGATGAATATCATTTTTTTATTGTTTCATTTGTTGTTGTTGTTGTTGTTGTGATATTTGTGAGGAAAAAGGTAACAACCTTGTTTTTGTTGTATGGTATATTGTTTGTTGTTTGTTGTTGAAATCTGGTTGTTGGATCACCATTGGAACTGCTAAAACAACAACGAAACTACCCAAGCTCGAAACACCACATCTTAAATTAAAATTCAGTGGTGTCGGCGGCGAAAACAATTGATGTTGGCAGCGGTTCCGATGGTTGTGGCGGTGGAAGAGTATGTTGCGAACCTGTTTGGATTGTGCTATTTATAGGGGAGTATATAACCTTCAATGGAGTTGAAAAGGTTAAACAATTATTGAGCTATAATTGTAGGCTGTGCAATTGAATATCTAATTGTTTTACATAGGACTGTTGATATGCCTGCATTTACGCAGGTAAGGCATTGATAAGCAGGTATTTACTCCGGATGAATACTAAAGGACTCCATCTTCTTTCTAACTTTAAAAACTCTATCATCATAACTCCACATTAAATTTAGGGACTGAATCTTATAGTATTATAGATAGTTTATAATATGAACTTTGTTTACAATTACATGAGTATTAGTATTGGTTTGAGACTTCTATTCATTAAACTTAATTTTTTTTTTATAAATGTACGAATTAGTTTTAATATACGTTAAATATTTTTAAAATAAATATTAGTTTTAAACTTTCATCTAACAAAATATCTTTTTACTATGTACGTTAAATATAAATAAGAACTCATGTTATCCTGTTAAAAAGTTTAATCTATACGTACACGGGTTTGAATATTAAATACAGTTAAATTATTATTAACGATAATATAAATATCAAATGATAAGTACGAGTTACTATAATATGAAAATAAATATACGCGATTGTACTTATAACGACTCATGTAATTATTATTTAAAGTTTATATACGGATATCCGGAAAAACATTCTTAAAAAACTTTACGAAGTATATTTTTACTTCATCAACGCTCATTATGTGCTACTGAACTTACACATTTTGTAGAACATGATATCAATAGTTAAAGTTAAACAACAACATCAACCTCAACATTAACATCTATGTCAGCTAAACAAAGTTAAATCTTTCATCCAATAAAATTTTTACAAAATATTAATTGATATTAATACATAATGAAAAACTCATGCATACTTATTAGTTGTACTTATATCATAATTTTCACGGTTAAATTCTTATATGTCCATATAGTAAACAAAAATTTTAAAATAAATTTGATTTATGTGTAAACCAATGTGATCAAAGAACCTTTGACCCAATAACATTATAAGGAGACACGCTCAAGAATCCAATACAAGGTCGATGCCACGGTTATATTTACAATTTCTGCTAACTATTTTTCTTACTTTCGCACATGTTGATGCTCTAACTTTTAAAATATACGTAAGATTTTCTGTTTTTAAACGATAATACTATATAATTAAATTTTTCTGGAAAAACCCCGTGTATGCACAAGTATTATAACTAGTGTTACACTATGATAATTCTCGTTGTTTGCAAACATATTTGAGAACCCCCTAGTCCGCTACTTTAACGTTAACAAAAATTTACAATTACGTGCGCATGCCATTATATAACGGAACCGACTGATATGGAGACTACTCTACACGGGAAATCTCTCACTCGAGTAGAGCAGATCTCGAGACTTCACCCATTCTTTGAAACTGTCGGGCACTACAATGCCGGTCAACAAGGAAGAACCTGGCAGAGTGATATGTCTTGGTCACCTAATTATGATTTTGTTGGTTCGAACGACAATGACATTTCCAAAAGAATCGAAACAACTTTTTTTGGGCGTTTGGCCTTTAAATTTTTTTTACAAAGGCTTTTATTGTCATCTATCGGTATACCTTTAAACAATGACAATAATCTAACATTCTTATATAATACTTTTCAACTTGTGATGTGAATTGCGCTATGTTTTATGTTCAATAGGGTATCATCTCAGATATTGAATAACAAACAACTTTAACATACAGTATGTGGTTTTCATTATATAATGTTGACATTGATTATTTGATTTATGTTTTGATAGATATCTTTTGTCGAAGACTTGTAACAAAGTCAAGTCTATTTTATGATGTTTATCTATATGGCCCACTTAAAGACAGGCCCGCCAAATTACTATATATACTAATGGAGCGTCAAATGACGCCATCTCACGTCACTTTTGCAGCCCAATCACTGTGTTGTCCAGCCCATAACATTAGCCCGTCCCAATTTTTTTTCTTCGGTTTTTTGGACCCTGGATATTAACGAAATCACCGACTCTCTTCTGATACTTATCTTCTTCTCCACATCTATTCTCCAAGTGCCCAGTATCCATCTTCTTTAGCTTCTGATTTGTTTTCGGTTCAACTTTTGTTGCTTTTTGGGTGGAACACTATTGTTTCCCTGGTAATCCAACAATTGGTTGGTGTTTCTATCTCATTTTTTTTCTAATACTTGATCTTTATGTGCATCTTTGATTCGATTTGGTTTAAGGATTCCTGTCATACGTGTAGTTAAACTTTTTGGTTGCCGTGCTTATCGTTTCTTTAAGTATGAGAACCAAGAGTAGAGCTGTACCTAGACCTTGTGGGGAGCCTATGTTGGAAGACGACGTGTCTGTTAGTGCATCTAGAGACCTAGACTCTGTTAGGTGTCCAACTTTAGAAGGCTTTCAACAGGCTTCCATGGTTGTCAACGCCTTGGATGTTTATGCTCATAGTATTTCTCAAAGGGTCGTCACCGGGGTCGATGTTGTGCCTATGTCGGATCGCGCCCCAAACGGTATATCGATATGTGAACCTGAAACAGGACACACAATGGTGCCGGATGGTTTGTTAGACGCGCCTGTTACCGGGAAAGGGAAAAGGAAGGTCAATGACGTACGACTATATGAGGTTGAAGGTACTCTTACATATTGTGTTACTGCACTTTATAATACCTCCGTGTTACTTGCGTTTACTATGTATTGTGTGTTGTCTTCGTTTACAGGTTCCTGTACTATGGATGCTCACACTTCAAGTAGTTTTCTGTCAAACCAACCAAATGAACAACCATTAGAGCAGCATCCTATGCTTTACGGTTAGGCTTTCATTTTAAGTTCAGATCAGCCATATGCAACTGCGCTAATTTATGTTATGTTGTTATTACAACTAAAAATACTAAACTTTTTGCTCAGGTGAGGAGGCTACTCATTTAAATTGTTGTGCAACTACTAGCCAATGTTACGCGTCCACAGGCACTCGCCAATGTAAGTTGTGTCAACCTAAATTTTAGTGCCTTTTTTTGGGTTCCTTTTGCCGAATCCTGACACTACCACTATTTTCTTCATATTCTGCATCATTTAGAGACTCTTCGCTTATTGGGGTATAACCCGGATAAGGATCCAAAGTAGGAAGATAGAAAATCAAACATAGCCCAAACAGAACCTACAACACAAGAACAGAAAAGAAAAATATGTATGTTGTTAAAATGTCCAAAAATACTAATATTAAAATGTATTATAACAATATGATAGTAGCACTTAAGTTATACTTGGTGAGATTTGTAATTTTTAAAAGGTAATAACAATTGGAAATACATATAGTCATGTTTTAACTACAACTGCTGAAGGTATTAAAACATATTTGAATTCATTAATAGTTTGCAATAATAATCCAAAGAACAAAAGGTAGCTTTTAGACCGGTCACAAGGACTTTTTAGACCGGTAACGCCATCGGTTTATAAAGGGGGAGGTCTAAAAGATTTGAACTCATTTAAGCCGGTTGAGAACCGGTTTAAAAGACTCTTTATTTAGACAGGTTGTTTTGATATCCACCAGTCTAAAAGTTATTTTTTTGAGAAAAAAAATAATAATTCTTTTTCAAGAAAATGATAATAAGTTAGTTGTTTAGGTTCACTGATAAGCTTCAGCCACCATCTTTTAACCCTGCATTGACCGCCTCTTTCACCATGCTACAACAACCATCTTTTACCCCCGCATTGACCGCCTCTTTCACACGGCTACAACAACCATATCTTTAACCCGGTTCTAACCATCATCTGCACCTTATTCTAACCATAATCTTTCTCCCCATTCCGGCCACCATCGAGTATTAATTAATCTAACAAAACCAGCAATACGATATAAAGATAAGTATAAACATAAACATACTTAGTAAACTTAGTAAATCGATAACTAGAAATGTTACACAATTTTAGAACATGAACACATATAGTTAGTAAACTGCATAAAATAGAGAACTTAGAAGCAAAAACATAAATTCTAAACTAACCAAATAATAGAAGAACGAGGTGGTGATTTTTTGCTTCTTTGATGTGTTGAAGAAAGAAGAAAAAGAAATGTATAAAGAAGTTAAAAAATTAAGTAGAGAAGAAGAATAAAAAGATGAGATAGAAACAAAAAAGAGAGCGTTTGAAAATTTGGTGTGGGTGGGGATAATTTCGATGAAAATTTTGAAATGCCGCCAAGAATTTATATACCGGGTGATATGAGATTCACCTCTCCAAAACTGAAATTACATTTAGACCTGTGGAAATAAAAAGGATGGGTCTAAAAGAGTAGATATTGGGCCGGTTAGGTTGATATTCACCTGTCTAAAACTGTCAAACACATTTAGACCCGTGGAAATGATATCAACTTGTCTAAAAGACTTTTAGACCTGTCATTTTGGTAGAAGGTCTTTATGTGGAGGTCTAAATCATTGTTTTTGTAGTAGTGAAAAGGTGTTGGTGGGTAGAGTTATAGCAGGTTGTGTGACATGAATCTCATTTAAGTATAAACCTACGAGTTCATTTTTCAATGTTATCAGCATGAAATGCACCAAGACCAAATTTGCAACTCATAATGAGGTACGCTGAGGAAATACCTATTAGGATTAGAGATAAGGTATAATATATGCATACGAGATGAAACATCAGCGTGCTAACCATATACATGATTCTTTTGTAAACTATCCCATTAGTATTAGTATTTTTGTAAACTGTCTCATTAATATTACTGTTTGATTGTGTAAATTTCTTGCGAAACTGTTAGGCAACATTTTAGTCGCTATACACAGCTCTTATCGCCTTTGAAACCACACTTTATCCCTGCGACATTCGAAGTTATCATCCAGAACACAACTGTAAGTATTCTAATAAACATAATGAAAGTCTTATTTTATTTTAATGTTCCCTGATGTTTGTTCATCATGTATTTGTTGATATGTATTTATTATAATACAAGCGTTAATCCAATCAATTTGTCTCAAACTAATACAACATAATTTTTTATGTGTTCATACTCTTTTCAAACAAATCGAACCGTAACTTTTGGATGTATGTTCAATATTTACTGCCCATTGTTGCAGGCTCTTATTCTTTGGTTTTACGTTTTCCAGATATCAAACCATCAGACATTGGCAAAGCTATACACGTAAAGGTCTACCGTAAGTGGACAATCACACCCGTCATAGGGTCGAGGCGGTCAACACTTTGCTTGATACTACTAGACCAACAGGTACGACATTGGTACACCAAACATTACAATGTATACGTGCATACTTAAAATGGTTTGTTGCACTGACACAACATCTTATAGGGTGGGGCGATACAAGCAAACGCAGAAAATCCTAACAGAATACGTTTCGATAATATACTCCAGATAAATGGTACATACACAATTACCAGTTTTGGGTTGATGGAGACGAAAACATGGATGCAGACACTGCCCAATCGCCTTACATTGATACTAGGAAGCCTTACTGACGCGCAACCGTTTTCCGGAACCAGCTTCCCGGCACACCATTTTAACTTCATTGTGTACAATGAACTTGCTACACGTGCAGACAATGATGACGTGATATTAATAGGTACATGTTGCTAACAATACTGATACATACACGTTTTCTATTTTAACTGGACATTTTCCATTTACATATTATATCGGATGTGTCATGGACGTTGGAGACGTACGTGATGCTGAAAGCGCAACCCGAGAGAAGACAGTGTGGTGAGATAAAATGCTACGAGACCTGGAGTAAGTCTTATTATCACATCCCAGATATATGTAACTTATAACAATAAACAAATATCACTCTGTTTCCAAATGCAGAGGCAATAAAGTCACATTCACGCTATGGAACGAAAAAGCCAGGACCTTCAACACTGACGCATACGAAGACGCCACGAAACCAACGATAATGGTTGTTAGTTCATGTTGGGTTAAGACATACGGAGGTAACTTCATGAGTATAAACAAACACGAAAAATGGATAGAAAATACATTTTTTAATGTGATGTACTATCTACAGGGTTGCAGCTTTCAAGCAGGCCCGCAACCTACTACTATTTCAATCCGAATATTCCAGAAACAGATTACATACTCTGCATGTAAGTTGTTACCTAACTAGGAAAACATAATATCCACAACCTCTAGCACAGTGAAACTAAAGTAAGGCACATGTACATGTATGATCACCCGCTTACCCCCCCCCCCCCCCCACCCCCGGTGATACAAAACGACAGCAGCCGAACTGGAATGTTGAAGCAACATAACAGGCACACAAGTACCGAAGGAGGTTCTCCTGTTAACAAACCCATAAACCAAAGCACAAGATACACAAGGAGAACCTGAAATGGCAAAAAACTTAGCAGACACACCTCCTACACAGGATATCGATTCAGTTAATAGAGAATACTACGAAACTGAACCAGAGACTGTTATGAAGACCCAAGAAACAAAGACTTCCGTTCGTAGACAACTAGTAAAGGAGAACACGCCACAACAACCGGACACGACCCCAAAAAGGGCTAAGCAATAATGATACATACGGATGACTTTTCTGTACAGGTTAGCATAATTTATATGTAATATGTAATAACCCGAAAATTTCAAGTTATTTATTTCCTGTAAGACCGAAAAATTTATTATTAAATGCGGTATTCAACAGCTTCACTTATTCTCACATTTATATTTTTGCTTTCATTTATACTGTAAAGCAATGACGACTATTACCAAACAACCAATGTGGTGAACTCACATCCCATTTTACTAAACCGCACGTGTACCAACACCGTGATAGTATGACATAGACTTAATACTTGCATATCGAGGTTTAATAAACACGAGATCTATTTGATTTCCCCTTGAACGTTACGGAGTCAAAAGTGTTACCGCGATGCGCTTCTAATTAACTTTCACCTTTTACTTATTTACACAAATAATAATCTTTGAAATTAATTACTCCGTAATACAAAATAATAACAATAATAATAATAATAATAATAATAATAATAACATATCAAAACTGACACCGTTGACCACTTTACCAAAACCACATAAACCATGATAAAACCACATCTGCTTCTGCTCCTCTCTTTCATTCCCAAAAGAAGATGGCGACAACCCTCCTGCTGCCCTGCTCCTACTACCCCCTTCTGAATCGAAAACAGAGCTCCACCATGAAAAGGATAATACCCAATCGGTCCCCCCTCTCTTCCCCGTTCTGACGGCTCTAGCGTTTCAGTTGGGATTCCGTCTCCTTTGTCCAAATATCGAAGTCAACACCACCAGCTAAGAGGTGACTAGGCTGTGATGAAGCAATACTTCTTTTGCACTACAAGGTCGACTGACAAGTGAATTGAGGTGGGGCAAAACCTCCTCGTATTAGTCCTATTTATACCCACTCGATCCCCATGGGTTTTCACACATCTTACAACTTTCACATTCAAAATATTAGTTAGCTCTCGAGAGTAATTTCTGAGGTTACTAAGGGTGTGTGGATCGCTTGTGGAATCGGAATCGGGTTCAAGATCTTTTCGTTCTTCACCTTCTTTTCTTTCGGATCGACTCTTCTTGTTGTAAGGTTCTTAAATCTCTCGTTGTTTTGCTTCATTTGAATCTGTAAATATGTTGGTGTTGATTCTGGGTTTATTCGAATACATATATATAATTTTAGTCCTGTTCTTGTCTGGTTCTATGTAAATCTCGTTTTCATTTCTTTAAGTCAAATAAGAGAATCTATGATAAACTCTCTACTTGTTAAGTAGTTTTGTTAATATCGATTTTGTTAAAAACCTTTAAAATATATGCGTATGGAATATCAATTAAAATTTTTCTTGTGTGGTTAGCATATAAAAGTTGGACCAACCATGGAATTAAATCTTGGCTCGAATGTGATAATATTATTTTGATGTGTCCGTTTAATCGTGCGTTAATCTAAGTTGAATTGGCTTGAAATGGGTTAGTTGATGGCTTGAAGTCTTGCTCGATAGTGTAGAAGCCTAGACATCGGTT
>JARVZY010006616.1:0-25857 GCA_030686995.1 Artemisia argyi
CTTCTAAGAATGTTAATGATGGTTTTCAGACTGTTAACAATAAGAAGAAGGGTAAGCAAGCTGCCTCGAATACGGGTCGCGGAGGTTTTACTAAACCTGTTGTGGGTAAGCATTTTGAATATCAGCCAAAGAAGACTCCTACTGTGCCCAAGAAAGTTAATGATAGTAAGAAGAAGACTTCTGAGGTGGCTAGTACGAGTGGAACAACGATCTCTACATCTAACCAATTTGATGCGCTTAATATGGATGATACGGATACGTTTGGTATTCCTACTTATGACACCAGCATGGATGTGGATACTGGCAGTACAATGGAAGTTAATGTGGATAAGTCGGTTAAGACTGGTGCTACATCTCAAGATCCACTTGTGAGTGATTCAATGGGAACTAAGGAAGTTGGTTCTACTCCTTTAGTTGATAAAATTAGTAAGTTTGAAGAGCTTCTTATTGATGGGAAAGGTACTCTTGTGGATGATGATGGTCATCCTGTTCCGTCTGCCTCTGTCACTAAGAGGGCTAACCCATTTTCCAAGGTGGGTGAGGTTGTGGTTTCTGATAGTGAGGAGGAGGAGGTTCTTAACACGTTCGACGAATCTGCGAATCTTTTTGGTAGAAGTCAAGAGCGTGAAGATGAGTTTGATGACTATGATGATTACTCGAAGCAAATTCATGATCTTCCAGGGGAATTGGATGCTCTTAATGCCATTTATGGCTTTAATCTCCAAGGTCATAGGAAGTAGTTATTTTTGTCCGAGTTTTTTTCTTTATGATGTGGTAGTGGTTTGTTTTCTTGTCTAGAAAATAGGAAGTATCTTGTTATGTAAGCTTTTCGCCTATGTAACGGGCTGAGATATGGGATTCACTCATATCCGTTGTTCTTAAATGTTTTTTGGAGTAATATATTTACCGGGTCTTTTGACCTTTTACCCAAAAAAAAAGATACAAGCGTTTGAATTTTAGATGATTTTAATATTTTCCTTCAGCCCAACACTTAGAAAATTTTTTAAGTATTAACCATTTTGCCAAGTGACCAGGTTGAGAGCCATTTTTCTCATTGATAAACTCATTTATGGAAAATTTACATCATTGACAAAAAGTTAGTTCACCCAGCCTAGTTTTAAAACATCCAACCGTTTGTCAAAAGGATTTATAACGAATAACTTATGGCCTTCCAAACTTTCCCGAAAACTGCCCATAATCTGTCAAAACAGCCCAAAAAACTCACTTTTTCTTTATGATCGAGACCCGTATGGACAAACTTGAGTTCTATGACTTTTTAGATAAGGTGAAAATATTCTCAAAACTACTGAGCTTCTTTCCTAACTCTTAATATTCACCATTTTGCTACTAGTTTTGCGAGGCCTATTTGGGCATATTTTCAAGTAATGAATGTTATTTTACGACGAAAATACTATATTTACCGATAAAACACCAAACGAGGATCGTGGAGTACCGTTTCAACGTATTTACATGGAAAGTGGTTATTAACTTAACGAGACATCAAAAATGTATTTTTTGACGATAAACATTATTTTCAAATTTCACGAGTGGTATCGATAACATACGTATTTGCATGTG
This sequence comes from Artemisia argyi, assembly GCA_030686995.1. Lineage (NCBI taxonomy): Eukaryota > Viridiplantae > Streptophyta > Magnoliopsida > Asterales > Asteraceae > Artemisia > Artemisia argyi. The sequence goes on from JARVZY010006616.1 coordinate 1,579, forward strand.
TAGCATCATTTCATTTCTTACATTAGACCATATCATTCATATTAGGTTGCGGTTAGAGATCGTGCCTCATTTCAGTGTAGCCACTTTTGTCATCGTAGCTATCGCACCAGGTGAGTCATAGCCCCTACTATTTTAATTGTTTTGTAAACTCTTTGGGGGAAAATACATGCCCGTTTTACTTAAACGCATTACTCGCTTTACATGGTTGATTACCTGTATTTCATTGGTATGTTTGATTACCTGTATTTCATTGGTATGTTTGATTACCTGCATTTCATGAGATTTGTCATCCTTGTTTATATGACCTCATGGTCACCAATTGTTCATATATGTCAAATGTAGTATTGTGGTTTCCCCACTTGGCTGTGATGTCAAACTTATTGTGGTTTCCCCACTTGGCTGTGATGTCAAACGTAATATTGCAGGTTTCTCCACTTGACTGATTTATCATATGACCTCATTGTAATATTGTGGTTTCCCCACTTGGCTGTGATGTCAAACGTATTGTGGTTTCCCCACTTGGCTGTGATGTCAAACGTAATATTGTGGTTTCCCCACTTGACTGTGATGTCAAACGTAATATTGCAAGTTTCTCCAATTGACTGATTTATTATATGGCCTCATTGTCAAAAATTGTTTATATAGCGGTATTGCTACAATTATCTTTGAATCTAGATACAAGTATTACTTTTGTTCACATAACCAAATCATATTTGGCAGTGGGTCGTAAATACACAGGTTACAAGTCTCTTATGACGGGACTTGGAACTGAGTGGATTTACGATGCCTTTGCTGGGAAATCTTCATTCATATGCATAACATTCTTTTTCACAAGACTCTATGAACTCACCAACCTCGTGTTGACACTTTAGCATGTATTTTCAGGTATTAAGCAATGGTACGCTACTGGAGGTTTTGGCAGGGCATGACATGGTCATAGAAGACTCTGATTATGCATTTTGGGACCGTTTTAAACTATTTTAAGGGCCTACTTCCGCATTACTTTTAACAATGTAAATTCAATACTTTTGATTAAACGATTTTATTCTAAATGATTGAAATGAAAACTATTTTGTACTTGTGTCGAGATACCAATTGAGTTACACCCCAGCTACATGTGAGCTTCCTTTGGACCCGATTTTGGGGGTGTGACACAATTGCCGTGAGGCACTATGAAATATATTATGTTAATTACAATTTACAAACATGCGTAATCACAAAGCTTATACTGGGCTCATTTTTTCCCGCAATGTTAATACCTTTCAATGGTATGTTTTTTATAAGCAAATTGCTAAATATTTATCAAATATTTGATAAATAAAATTTCTTATAAGAAAACATAAATAGATAAAATTACAGGGTAATTATCCTATTTTCTTTAATTAAAATTCTTTTTAAATAAACTTTAAGGTTGTTTTGAAAGTTATTTGATACGCTAATGGTGCATTTTGAAAATTTCTTTTAAAAAAAATATATACATACTATTAAACTTCAACAGCTTTTATAAAATCATATGTATGCCAAAAACATATCAATATTAGGCTTGTTTTATTTGTAATCGAGAGGACCTTTTAACAGTCTATTTTTTATTAACAAAATCGGCAAATATTTGCTAAATAAAGTTATAAAAAAAATTGTAAATAGCAAAAGATTCAGGGGTAGTTTTCACAACTTGTTACATACTTTGGGGGTGGGGGCTGGTTTGTAATTTTTTTTCTTTTTTACCGTCATATTAAACGGCCTTTGACCAATTGCCGTTCATTTTGAACAGCCGTTCACTGTATCATTCAGCAGATGGTCGAGTTGTTTCTATGCGTTAGTAAAGAGAACTATCAAGTGCTTTTATATATGATATTGATAAAACCGGTGGTGCCTTCTCTTTCTTCTTATGCTTCAATTCATTTATTCATTTTTTAAATTGTGTTTGGCTATATATATGTGTAATTTGATTATATCAAAATGCTAGATTAGGTAGAGGTTTTAGAGGTTGGCATGCTTTAATTTATCGTTTAATTAATTAGGCTCTAATTGCTTGTCATAATTTATTGATCTCTTTACTCATATTATTATTAGTCTTACATCAATCGGGATGGTGATTAGATGTGTTTGGCTATATGGACTAATTGGGGGGATTTGTTTAATTTTATTTTGGGCTTATCATCTTATTTGGATCGGCTTATATCTCATAAGCTCTTCTTTATGAGCTTATCTTCCATCTTTATGTCATAATAACCTCACAAGTCTGTAAATAAGCCAGAAAATATGGGCGTATGAGATTTAAGCATAGTTAAATAAGCTCATAAGCCCAAAAGTAAGCTTAAACAAACATCCCCTTGTAATTGGTTGTGATAGTTTAGCTTATGTGCTTATATATAATTCTTAAACTAATTTTAAAATAACTTTTAGAGGTTGACATGATTTAATTTATCGTTTAATTAGGCTCTAATTGCTTGTCATAATTTATTAATCTTTACTCATATTATTATTACTCTTACATCAATCGGGATGGTGATTAGATGTGTTTGGCTATATGGACTAATTGGGGGATTTGTTTAATCTTATTTTGGGCTTATCATCTTATTTGGATCGGCTTATATCTCATAAGCTCTTCTTTATCCGCCTTTTTTCTACCTTATGAGCTTATCTTCCATCTTTAAGTCATAATAAGCTCACAAGTCTGAATATAAGCTGGAAAATATGGACATATGAGATATAAGCATAGTCAAATAAGCTCATAAGCCTAAAAATTAGCTTAAACAAACATCCCCTTATTTAGCCCCAATTTAGTTTCTTTTTGTTTCAGCTCCAAAATACACCATAAAGCTTTACGTTTTTTTCTAAAGCCTATAAATACTTATGCATAAAATTTGTCTTGTGAGTTTAGACAGGAAACCATAAGTTTATTCTATGGTATTAATTTGTCTTGATTATGATTTAGGTGGTCGTAGAGAAGATGGCTGGACCTGTCCTAGCTGTGGGAATGTCAACTTTTCTTTTCGGAAAACTTGCAATATGCGCAACTGTACACAGCCAAGACCAGCTGCTCATAACTCAGTAAGTTACACAATCCGTTTATTACACATATCGCAGTAGCTATCGTTTTTTGGCTTTAAGAGAGGTTTTAGAAGTTGACAGGTTTTAGGCTCTAATTGGATGTGATAATTTATTAATCTTTACTCATATTAGTGTTACATGAATATGGATGGTGATTAGAACTATGGACTTTGGGGTTTGCCAATTATATTAATTGGAGGTTACTTAGGTGAAACGTTCAACTTAGGGGGTCGTGTTTTAAGCTTATTTTGGGCTTATGATCTTATTTGGCTCGGCTTATATCTCATAACCTCATCTTTATCTGTCTTTTTTCTAGCTTATGAGCTTATCTTCCATCTTTAAGTCATAATAAGCTCACAAGTCTGAAAATAATCAGGAAAATATGGGCGTATGAGATTTAAGCAAAGTCAAATAAGCTCAAAAGCCTAAAAATAAGCTTAAACTTACACCCCCTTACTTAGCCCTAGTTTTAGTTTCTCTATATGAGATTAAAGTTACACAATCCATTTATTACACATATTGTAGTAGTCATCATTTTTTGGCCGTAAGAGAATAGACATTTAACAGGATCAGTAACGAAACTGATTGCTCATCAAAGCATATTGATAGTTTTGATAACTAATAGTTGAATGTATACAGGATTTTAGTCCTACGATGAGTGTACTCAAATTTAAAATATTTGGTTATGCTGCATCAGTTTGCTGATGTGTTCTTTGTCCTATAGTTATCTTTATTAATGACTCTTTCAACGAAATGTTTGTTCTACAGAAATCTGTTCCAAGGCAAATGCCGACCCCACAAGGCTGCTCCTCGTCGTCTCGTGATGCTGGTTCCGGTGCACCTTCTTCAATGTATATGGGTGTAACACCTTATGCTGCTTCTCCCTTTAATGGAACATCTATGCCTCCTTTACTCCTTATGAGGGAACCCTTATCGTCCTCTGCAACTCTCTGCCACACTGCTTATTCAGGTGGGCCTATGATAGGAACTGGTATGTGTATTTTGGTTGATTTTGTCCATTTTATTGTTTACTGTAGGGCTGAGCATCGGGCCGGATCCCGACCCGTCCCGACTAATCCCGTTCCTGAAAGTCACCTAAATCGTAAACCGAATACCGACCCGAAAGTAGTCGGTTTTTTGGCCCGTCCCGACCCGTCCTGAATCCCGAAAGTGCTAAAAATCCATCCCGACTCCCGACCTGAGAAGCTATTATTCGGTTTCGGGACTATCGGTTTATGTCGGGATCGGGTCGGTTGTCAGGACTCGGGCGGTTTTGCTCACCCCTAGTTTACTGTGTGTTGCTCAGAAGTTATGGTATTCTGGGACTTATTTTGTTCACCTTCAATGTAAAAGAAAATGCACTATCGGTTTTTATATCTCATTATGATGATTTGCATTGCCTGCTACTTTATGACATCTTGCTGAAACCGGGATTACATCTTTTTTGCAGGTGCGTTGTATGGTTTACCTCAGCTGATGGAACAATTTGGTTTGCGATTGCCCATTGCTCAGGCTGCCATGGCATGTCTGAATTTTGTTATATCAATCAACTAATTGCAACGAGTGAATTTGTTTATTCGTTCACCTACTGCCTATGTTAATAACATGTGTATTATCTCTTGGGTTCCTAAAATATTTACATGTCATGCTATATTGATCGATCATTCGGTTTTTGAAATTTCGTAGGGACCTCGACCTGGATTTTTCTCAGAAGAGCCATCTCAAAAGAAAGGTATGTTATATCTAAGTTATTCATATACTGTTACACAGACTAGCAGATGATTGTAATTTACGATCTGTTTTTCATTGCTTTATTTGCTTCTTAGAGATGGAACATGAGAAAATGACTAAGAATGCCCAAAATGTGGAAATGTCAATTTCTCCTTCATAAGAGTCTGTAACATGAGGAAAAATGCAACACACCTAAACCAGGATCTCAGGTGAGATGCCATCTTTATACCAGGTTTATTTTTGACAGATTGAAGCTTTTAGCTATGTTTTATATAACGTGTCATTCTAATTTATTTTTATGACGCTAATATGCAGGTTGCAAAGCCAGCCAAGAGTTCCATTAAGTACTTCATGTCTATTTGGTTACCTGTTAGTGACGTTCGAGTCTGAATCATATATATGTATCTTATTTTGTTTCAGAAGCGGATATATCAGAAGGGAGCTGGAAGTGTGACAAATGTAACAACATAAACTATCCTTTTAGGCCCAAATGTAACCAACAGAACTGCGGTGCAGACAAACCATTAGAATCCCAGAATTCCCTTACAGAAGAAGAAAACAAATAGGATTGTATTAATATGATTTGAAGTCAATTGCCTATCTTAAATAGATGTCGTTTGTTTGTGTGTGCTTGTTTAACCAGGATGAGATCCTGCAACAATTGACTAGTCTTGAATTTATCAGCATTCCCCATTTATGGTTTCTACGTTTTTACTTGACAGTCTTTTAAAATAGATTGGAGTACTCACTCCGAAGTAGGCGACTTTCTTTTTGCTATTTATTGACTAATGCTAATACTATGAGAGTGCGAAACATGTAAATCCATTTGGTTCAGTGCGTATGTGTTTTGGTTTAGTCGAGTGAACCATGCTCATTTAGGCCATACACGAGTCTTTGACGAGTAGTCTAAAGTTTGTGGTAAATTCATGGCGTGGTCTTGTTTTTGAATGGATTACAGTCCTATACACCCAAAAAACATGAACGAACCCTGACAAGGTGTGGTATAACTTTTCTTATATGCAACTGGTTTTAGCATGTATTTGGTTGTATACGAATGAATCTTTTCCTATGTTTGCAACATTTTCCACTATAACAACAAAAAAATGAAGTGGAAAAATGGACGGGTAGAAATATGTATAGTAAGAAACTAAAACAAACTGATTTCATTACTCATAATGATGAACCTACAGTAAGAAATCCATATGCACCATATTCTTGAGTGTCTTGTTTCAACCACTATTAAAAGTGATACATTTCAGCCTGATCCTGTTTTGACTCATTTACCAACCCGTCCATGTTTCCATACATTATGTCTTACAAACCATTTCGATGTACGATATCATTATCTTTCTCATATGTCATATAATTTGCATGAAATTTAATCTTCCTTCTCTTTTGTGCCCATTTGGGCCAAATGAAGCAATATTTCAAACTATAGGACAGTCCAGATTCAACATATGAATTGTTCTCAGCTTATGAAGTATGAAGCTAACATGAATATCAGATTAATAAAGTTAATGGCAAAATAACTATCTTAATGAGTCCTATGTGGTAAAAATGAATACGTAATGGATATAAGCACCTAAATTGTTTTATTCCAAAAACCAAAACATTACTTTTGTAATCATATTTAGCATGATAACATCTATAGGGGATTATTATAAAACTGGGCAAAAAACATTCCGGGCCAACCTGATCCTTACAAAAAATGTTCTCTTTTTGACCCGTTACACAAGCCGTCAGACATGCCCATTTTCCCACCCTTACGAATATTTATTCAAACAGCAACCATACCCATCCAAGATGTTGCAACATAAAGCTGAGGTCGGGTGCAAATGGCACAACATCTGGCTCCTAATAATTATGTATCCTTGTTCCCGTTTGGTTTTTCAGGATTATGGAAGTAAAATGTCATGAGAATATTGCTTTTCCGATGACGTCCCAATTCGACCCACATGATATCAGCCGGATCATGAGCTTTTTCAAGATGTCGAGTAACTGAGAATTCACTTTCCGAGCCTTTCGTAGAGCTTTCACTTGTAAGTGATGAGTGCTACACAAGTCTCCACAATATTTGTTAACTTCCCATGTGCATCATTGCTTTTTTTTTTTTTTTTTAATTTTTTTTTTATTCATTTTTTTGGCTTACGAACCAAAGAATACAGATGGGACTGAGATCATAAATACAATCGATAAAACTCAGTCATTTTTAGCCCAATATCAGTCAGACTCTCTGTGTTGTTCAATGCTCCCAGTATCCATAGTTGATACAGGTAGACAGTAGTTAAGAATGTTAAGTTAAGGTGGCGGATCCATGAACTCGAAATCAAGTAAATTGTCTATTTTTACGACTTCAGAAGCAAAAGTACATTCCCCAGATTCGCCCTCTGGATTTCTACGATGGGGTTGTCAAAGCATTTCTTTTTTGTACACGTTTTCTGTAAAAGGACGTTAACAGGTACCGGGCCTAATAGTAAACAAACTACAAATACCTAATAGTAATCTGACTATAACTTTCAACAAAATTCATTATGCCTAACGAAACAGTGAAACACCCATAATCTCCAATTACATGTTTGACAGATGTAACCAGCATACTTTGTCCCCAATTTTTCAATTTTACAGAAATTGGATTGAGGAAAAATAAGCACACTTAATCATAAACATGTTTGATACATATGATAAGTCATAAGGAGTGTAAATGCACTCTTACATCTCTTACGGTACTTATGCAACAAGAAAACTAAAGCACACTTACAAACATATTTGACAAAGTGACATTTATATAACTACGACATGCACTGCTCCTTGCTGCAGTTATTTCAAATTTCACCAAGAAAGCTTGGTGTTAGACCTGAAAGCGTTCAAAAATAAAACCAAGTTAGTGATGATTTATTAACAACTCATGTAAAATCAGATTCTACAAAATGGGACAACATAGTACCTTATATATTTTGAAGCACATCAAGAATGCGCTGCAACTCGTTGAGAACAATTTCAATTTTCATCCGTTGTGGTGGGGAATCAACAGAGCACGATACTCCAATCTTGATAATTGCAACCAAACATTCTTCCACTTTCTTTGCATTCGCTTCCGAACTTTGCAACACAATTGCATCATTATCAATAACATTGATTACTTGATCTGGTAATGCCACGTAAGCAAATTTATGAAGGCTAAGACCATCGTTAAACATGCCTTCTGTCGGCTTTTTCCCAGTCATCACCTCTAGTAATAATATTCCAAAACTGTAGACGTCCCCACAACTTGTCATCTCGCTCCCGATACCATACTCTACATACCAATAACAATTAATTAATTTACAAACTTTAACCTGGAAATAAATAAAAGCATCATGGAATAAAAGTGGAATTACCTGGAGGTGCATAACCAATTGTTCCTTTAACCCCGGATGAGCTGTTTTGGTTTAAGTCTGTATCAAGTACTCGAGCTAAACCAAAGTCTCCAACATGAGCCACCATATCATCATCAAGTAGAATGTTACTTGGCTTCAAGTCACCGTGAACAATCGTTGTTTGGCAGCGATTGTGAAGATAATCGAGTGCAGTGGCAACATCTCTAAGAATACTTATTCTTTGTAAAAGGTTCAGTTTCGATGTATATGCACTTGAATGAAGCCAATCATGTACACTTCCATTGGGCATAAACTCGTAAACTAGCGCTTTAAAATCATTGCCATGGAAATCAGTACTCGAACATGAAGTTATTATCTTCAACAGATTACGGTGTCTAATATTACGCCATGCTTCACATTCTGATATAAAGCTTTTGTGCGCTCCTCGACTTTGAAGATGTAGAACTTTAACTGCAACAAATTTATCATCATTAGAATCGAGGACTCCCTTATAAACAGAGCTGTGCCCACCCTCACCAATCAAATTTGCTGTAGAGAACCCATCAGTAGCCTTGAGAAGCTGGTTGTATGAAACTTTCAAGAACCTTTCATTCCCTGAAGATTGAGACGATTGACTATTGCGTTTCTTTTTACACAAAAGATACACACAGCATAATACGATGAGCAACGTCGATGCAATCACAATGACTAATATGAAGAAAGGAAACCTTTTTTTCTTATTACCCGTCTCCTTGCATTTGGGTAACTCAAGTGTAACCAAACCACCACAAAGCTTATTGTTCCCCAAAACCGAAAATAAACTTGCATTGGCAAACACTCCTTCAACCGGTACTTCACCCTCAAAATCATTAAAGGATAGGTTCAAATACTCTAAGGATTTCCATTTGTCTAAAAATTGTGGAATTCTGCCTGATAAGTTATTTTGAGAAATATCGAGTACCCCCAATCCTCCCAAGGAACTGAATGAAGGTGGTATTACGCCTTGAAATCTGTTGCCTCCTAGGTATAACTCTGTAAGGCTAATGCACTCACCAAGGCTACTAGTAATGTTGCCTAATAAATTATTGTGAGATAAATCAAGAATGTTCATCATCTTGAGGTCTTTAATCTCTGATGGAATTGAACCATACAGGTTGTTTTGAGAAAGATCTAAGCCAATAGTTAGTGATGGAAGTTGAAAAAGTTGCTTGGGTATTTTGCCACTAAGTCTATTGTCTCCAAGGCGTAAAACATTAAGTTCTTTACAATTCCCAAGGCTTGCTGGAATATGGCCTTCTAATTTGTTGGAATATAAATAAAGTATATTCAACAATGATAGGTTCCCCATGGCATCAGGGATAGGCCCTGAAAATTGATTCCCATCTAGACTAAGAACATGTAGCTTTTGATGTTTACCAACGCTAGTGGGAATGTTTCCTTTTAATCTATTATTTTTTAAAGATAAAATAGTCAAACCAACTAGACTACCTATACTTGAAGGTAGGCTTCCAAATAATTGATTGTCTCCTACATCTAGAATGCGGAGTTGATTAGAGAGATTACCTATAGATATCGGAAGCACTCCTATAAGGTTGCAATTATAAAGTCCCAACACTACTAATTTGGTGCAGTTTTTCAGAGAATCGGTAAACCTCATGTCATCAGCTTCTCCGGGTCCATGGAAGTTGCTCTCACCTAATCTAATTATATAAATATCTCTTAGTTGTGAAAAATCGATTTTCAACTTCCCACTAAAATTGTTGCGACCCACTTCAAAGTATCCTAATTTAGAACAATTTGAAATAGAAGGTGGAAGAACACCGGTCAGTTCGTTACCCCATAACTGAAGGAACTCAAGATTTGGGAGCTGATTACCTATTTCTGAAGGAAGACTGCCAGTGAGGTAATTCTCAGATAAGGATAAGTTAACAAGGAGTGAGAGGTTGAAAATGGAATAAGGGATATTTCCATATAAGTTGCACGAAGCACATCCAAAAGCCCTCAAGCTTTTCCAATGACCCAAGGTATCTGGAATTCTCCCACCAAATGGGTTCCCAGCAGCAGAGAACACTTCTATTGATGTAATATTGCCCAAGAAAGGTGGGATTCCACCTGTTAACTTATTGTCGTTAATCCAAAGTTCAACAAGTTTCGAGAGTAACCTCATCTCCTTGGGTATGCTTCCAACTAGCTTATTTGCAAAGAGCGAAAGTGCTTTGAGGTTAGAACAACGAGACAAGTTTGTTGGAATGACTCCACTGAAATTGTTTTCATGAAGAGTAAGAACACGTAGCCTAGATAGACGACCAAGTTCATGAGGAATTGTTCCTTGAAAGCTATTGTTCCAGAGACCAAGCTTACGGAGGAAGCTGAGGTTTCCTACATGAGGAGACAACAAGCCTTCTAAGCCTTGGGAATCGAGTCGTAAAACAGTCACTCGTTTGTGCCGCTTTCCACATGAAATACCACTCCAGTCACAGAAATGAAAGGAATGGTTCCACGAGGTTAGAACATTGTATGGATCATGGGTGATCTTTGACTTAAATGACAACAATGCATGATAATCAGTCTCATTACCGCCATACGAAGGAGAGACGGTGGCGGAAGCAAGACATGTTATCGCGAGAGCGTAAAAGAGAAAAGAAATAAGAGAGGAAGAAGACAAGTGAATTATTGCTTGTGGTGACTTCATTTTTGGAAATTTACTTAAAATTATGAGAAGTGAATTATTGTTTGTGACATGCAACTGGTGAAATAAATGGCTTTTTATAGTCGGGTTGAGCAAGAATATTTTTAGTAGGGGAGACTTTGAATGGAAGACTAGACTTACGGTGCATTATAACTTTATTCATTCCATCAACAAATAATATAATTTAAGATATAATGGTCCAAGCTGTTTTGTTTTGTGTTTGATTAAATACATGACTGAAAAACCAATCAGGTCATGTTTTAATGAATTTAACACATTTAAGTTGGTCTTTTTGTTAAACTGGATGGTGGGTTATGTTATTTGGTTTATCTATTAATACTATCTATGCGAGTCTTATTTTCTCTTGTTTAAACAAGTCGTTGTAATATGCACATAAACCGTTTGATAAAATGTCTCTGAATGAAATACTTTACACAATAACTCAATTTGTTAACTATCATTTTATTATAAATGCTGGTGGCGCTTGAAGAAATACGAACTTATAAGATAGGAGAACTTATTCGAAGGTTTAACTTTTACATTAAAAAGAGTTTCTGGAAAAAAAAAAAAAAAAAAAAAAAAAAAAAAAACAGTTTTTTGCCTGCTTGATTAGATTCAAAATAACAATGAAACGGAGATTTCAACATTATTTGACCTTAGAAAGCTAAACAATTAACTTCCAGGTTAGACCTTGAGCGACAAATCTTATGCTAATGGAGGTTCAAACAACACATACTAAGTTGGACTTTCTAAAATGATTACACTGTTTTACATGGACACTTTAATTTCAGTGGTGTAAACATGCATGATGGGTGAAAATGAGAAGGTTTTGCTAAAATATGTATATGAGTGTTTTAAATAGTAACTATTTGTTGCTCTTTAGATATTGCAAGGTATAGCCTTGAAACAATAATATGATACATATTTACGTTTAGTTGTTTTTGGCTTTTGGTAAGCGTTTAATTGAATTGTTCACTAATCATGATTCCATTAAATTATTTACAAAGGTTGTATGTGAAATTTCATTATTACCATTAAAAAAGGTTATTGCTTATATCAACATTTTAACCGGTTGGTTTTTCTTGTCAATTTTCTATTTGCTTGTTCCATGAAAAAATATTAAATAATTATGTCACTAAGTATATTTGAATGGTAAATGATTTAAGTTTGTACGTTGCTTCGTTGGGAAGAATTACATGATAAGTTTTCTTTCTTTCTTTCTGTCAGGGTTTGACTTCATTCGAGTTCATTTGCGTATGTTCAAACAAGTCGGTTGTAATATGCACATAAACCGTTAGATAAAATGTCTCAATGAAATACTTTACAAGATAACTCAATTTCTTAACTATCATTTTTGCATGAAATACTTTACAAGATAACTCAATTTATTTACTCAATGCATTGCGTGTCTTTGTTGAAGAAAACTTGGGAGTGTGAACACTAGACTTATATTGCATTATACCTTTAATCATGCCATCCAAATAGCACGATTAGTAACACCTTTTGTCTAACATTCACTAATTCCTTGACTAATAATAACCATTTTCTATCTATAAAAGACTTTGAAGAAATTGAGAGTGGGAAAACTAGACTTATTTTGCATTATAACTTTAATTTAAAGGATAATGGTCTAAGATGTCTATTAGATAACATTAAACAATATAACAATGGAATAAACTTACCAAAGACTCATTAGTCTGCCAATAAGGACACAAAGCAGCTAGTAGTACCTTCTTGACTAATAACATAAAGTTGTTTTGTTTTTTTGTCCACCATGCATATGTTTGTTATAAAATACATGACAAATACATGACTTAAAAAACACAACCAATCAAGAAATGATTTTTGTTAAAAGACAAAAAAAAAATTGAAGGTGGGTTGTTATGATTCATACACTTTTAGGATTTTCAATCAAGAAATGAACCAGCTGGGTTCTGTGATCATGTTTAATTATGATGGATTGGGTATTCTTGTTCTTGCTGCGTTTGATGTTATGTATTCATGAAAGGAGGACATGATCAAAATTAATCACAACAGATTCGTATACTATGTTTCTAGTGCATAGGTATAAAAAATAAGATAAACACATAAGATAACCGTAAAAAATATGGGTATAACAATGATATATTTATTTTTCCAAGAAAAAATGTAACACAAATAAAGAAAATGGTGTAAAGAAATATAGAGTTTACCAGGTGACAATGTTAATTTGTTATATTACTAAACTTAATAAGATGTTAAATATAAAACATTATAAGTTTAGGAGATAGTTTGGTGGTTAAGTAAACTTAAGAGTTAATTACATAAATGGTCCCTGTGGTTTGTCAGATATTACGGATTTGGTCCCTAAACTTTTTTTGCGGATATCGTCCCAGTGGTTTTGACACGTTACGGATTTGGTCCCTTGACCACCTTTTTTGTTACTTTGACCGTTAAGTGGAAGTTTAAAGGGCTAAAATGACATAAATACCCTTTACTAGTATGGTCCCTGTGGTTTGTAAGCAAAATCTAATAGGTTAAGAAGCTAATGGGCTAATATGACATTTTAGTATTTGGACACTTAATGTCCCCGGCCCTACTCGTATAATAAATTTGCGTTTAGTACACCAAATTCTTTTGTAGCTAAGTGTTCATAAGAGCTTGAATATCGTAAGCCAGTTACATCTAATAACCCAGCATCACTCATCTGATATATACAAAGGTTAGCGATTCCAAAAGCAATGATGTATAGATCTGGCTAGAAGTGTAGCAGGGTGAGTATCTACAGAAACGCTAATTTGTAAATACGTTATATTGTTATCTACAAAAGAAAATTGCATCTGGATTCGTTAGCTGATTATAGATTTCTTCGTGGAATTTCCTATAAGTGAAACGTTGTCCAATCCACATTACAACGAGGTTTGAAAATGGTTTGAACATGATTGATGTTTAGTTTTTCTATTTTGTTTTTTTGGTTTAGTGTTGTGAGATATGATGTTCAAAAGGATAAGGCTACTCTCTTTTTTGTTGCCTAATTTCGTATATAATAAAGTAATAAACTAGCTTGAAGACTCACTCGATGGGTGGGATAGTCCCATGAATTAGTGTACTAAATATTAGAAGACTAAATATAAAATTAATTGTTTATAATGATTACACTTAGAAAATAAAATGACAAGAAAAGATATATTGTGTATACATCTGTACGAATATATAAAAGCATTTTTGTGTCAACCGACACATATGTCCGCTAAACTAAAGTTCTAAAGTTTATGCAATGTACACAACCCTACAACATCAATTAGCCCATGAGGGATTGTATTCTAAAAATTAGGTGTGTGTAGAATTCAAGTTTCACCCATAAAACCAAAACGAACCGAACCGAAAAAATGGAACCGAATTTGTAACCTAATCGAATTTACCAAAACCAAACCCAACAAAATTAAATATTCAGTTTTCGGTTCGGTGATGATTTTGGCAAAATGAAAATCGAACCGAAATGGAAACCGAATTCACGAAAATATACATATATTTTTTTTATATATTTATATTAAAAAAACATTAAAACTCATTCATAGTATAAATATAACATTTTTAAACTTCAATCTTTTATAGTGCAAAAAATCTATATAGTTAAATAAATAAATAATTAAAATTATGTAATTCGGGTTATTCAGTTTGTTTTTCGATTATTCTATTCGGTTTTTAATTATTTGGTTCGGTGAACAACCCGATAAGTGAACCGATGAACACCCCTACTAAAAATTAAAAAATCGCTTTTACCCAAATATCTTTTAAGAAGCCTCACAATGTACATGTCGTGAAAATGATCAAATTCACGATTAAAGCCTCTTCTGCCCATGAATCTCTTGTCAACTCTTTTCTAAAGAAGTATGGTTAATGTAGATGAAGAAACTTTTCACAACTTTTGAAACGATATCTTTTAAAATTTCAAACATTTATTTTTTATTTTTTTTATTTTTTATTTTTCACAGCTTTTGAAACGATGTCGTTATTTCAAACTCATTTAGCTTCAATCAAATATTCTTTTTGTTCTTAAGATGATTAATGTTCCAAATGAGTTTTAAAATTTGTGACTTTGGTTTCAAAAATGATTTGTGGATATGTGGTTCGTGGAACATCATCATTTCTAGACACATTTTCTTTGTTATTATTAATAGAAATAGGTGAAAGATGTTCTAATACTTCTTCCGATTCAAAAACTCACCAATCTAAACATATCTTATACTACCGATTCATTCTAAATCTCGAAACCAATATCAGTAAAACACAATACGACACCTATAACTATTTCCCGTTAGAAAATCCATTGCTATGTATGGGTACTCGTCTAGTATCTTAAAAAGGGTGACACTTTATATATAACATTCATTCTCGAAATGCCTCATTATGTAATTTCGTCCTGGCTTTCAAAATTTTCAAAAATTCATGGACTGCCATGCTCGGTAACTTATTCAACGAACCCAAAAATTTAACTCAAAAACTTATTCGTGGTCCAAAACCAATTGAAGCCAAAAATATTGACCAACGAAAATTTATACTAAACCAAACTCGGCTCTAGATATCTCAATCAAAACTTTTGGTTATGTGTTGGCCCAAAACAAATAACAAAATACTACAGCCCACACACTATCTATAACCAACTACACTAGTTTATTGGAGACTGAATGTTTGAAAACTGGACGCATTTGAGTTTTACATTATCACACTTTCGTATTTCTCTACATCCCAAATTGATTATCTTTTATACACATACACACATTTGTATAATTGTTGCAAAACTATTACATTGTTTATTATACCAAACATTTCACATTTACTTTCAAATACGTTTCCAAATTACAACATCAACATAATCGAAAACCATAAAAACAAAACCAAGTCAACAAACTCACAAAGAAAACACAAAACTTCCCACAATGTCTATTCCACGATCAGAATCCTCACCTCTCCATCCAACGGCTGAGATCCATCTCATTCTTGATCCGAAGTGACATAAATGCCACCAATCACAGACCACTACACGGATCAGTCCCACTTATTTCATCACATTAAATCTCAACCGTTCATTCATTTCTTCTTCTTAATATATAACCTCCAAAAATTTCACTTATTCTCACACACTCTTTGTTACTGAAAAAACTAAAGTAAACTAACTTAGTATGAGAATGATCCCATCTTATAAAATTTGATACCAAAATATAAATACCAAACCAAACAACAATATTAGATATGATACTATTACTTTCGTTGCACTCTTATCATTCTTATACTGATAATGATAAAAAGAGTATACCAAACGGACCCTAAGTATCCTTAAGAGGTAAGATACTTATGATGCTTTGAAGCCATTAGTGTGTATGAACAATAAGGGACACAAAATTGACTTGTAGTTTCACTAGAGACTCAAAGAGGCCATATCTCCATTCACCGTTCACTTACTTGGTTTATCAAATTGGGTTATTAGAGGTTTCAATTAGTTATTTTGATCAGAGTATATTAATTAAACTGTTTTGGTTTTTGTGTTAATCCAATAAAATCAAAGGTAAAATGCTAAATTATTGACCTTTAATCGTTATGATCAAATTGAACATAAATATCTATCTAACGATGACTTTTATCAATATCTTGCCACTAGAAAAGCATGAATTTTTTTTGAAAACTATTACCATGAAAAAAGTAAAGTAAAACTAACTTAGCACTAGATCAATAACTCGATTTTGAAGCTACAATATATCAAAAGTGAACACAATGAAAATAACATAAAAAATTTGTTTCATAGAATTTGGATTCAAAGGTATAAAATACTATTATTAAATGTTTCAACCATTTATGTGTAAGAGTAAAAGTGTAAATAACTAACTCAGTGAATTACTTAATTGGTCCTTAACGTTTACTGGGTTTCTCATATATTGTCCCGGTGTTTTTTTTTTCGACGGGTCATGTCCGTGTGGTATGCAAAAATTACGGGTCATGCCCAATTTACCAATGGCGTTTAAACAGTCGTTAAAAAAGGAGTAACATGATATAGATGCATAGCATGAGGGCATAAGATAGTAATTTTTGTTTTTCCCCTCAAAATACAAACCAAAGGACGATTTTTTACTCTTTTAAAAAAAATCATCCATTGTTTTTCCTCTCAAAATACAGCAGTTGATGACATTTTGTAGTTGCCACGGTGGCAATCCCATTAAAACAAAAACAGTTGAGTCTATTAATTAATCTCCACTGTCTAAACACAATGCCCCACATTTCCAATCCCACCCCACCACCTCTCCATCGTTCTCCACCGTCTAAACACAATGCCCCACATTCACCAAACACACTTGACTTGTTTGTTTGATCGCACCATTTTGTTTTTGTGATAACAGAAACTCTGATGCCGTCAAACGTGCCAGAATCGATGGTACCTTCTCTTTCTTATGCTTCTTTTAATTTGTAAACTTGTTATATTATGCAAAATTGTGTTTGGCTATATATATGTGTAATTTGATTATATGAAATTGGTAAATTAGAGAGAGGTTTTAGGCAAACCGACCACTTCCTTCTCTTTTTTGTGCTTCTTTTATGCGGGTTCCGGTGCCACCTCTTCAATGTATATGGGTGTAACACCTTATGCTGCTTCTCCCTTCAATGGAACATCTATGCTTCCTTATGATGGTTATGCTTATCGTTACAACTACAACAGCCGTCTGCCTGGAGGGAACCCTTATCGTCCTCTGCAACTCTCTGCCACACCTGCTTATTCAGGTGGGCCCATGATAGGAACTAGTATGTGTTTTTTTGTTGATTTTGGCCATTTTATTGTTTAGCGTGTGTTGTTTAGAAAGTGGATAGGTTTGTTTGGAATTGCAGGCTATTTTCTTAGCCGTATTACTATCCAAGAAATTATTAGTACTTCCTGAATCAATTAGGATATGCAACTCATACTTACCAACTAATCCGGTTACTCTCATAGTTTGGTAATTGTACACACAAGTGAGTGCATTTAGGGAAATTTGTGGACTTATTTCATTCCCCTGTTCAAGTTGTTGAGTCCACACAATCTCTTCTTCCAAGCATTCCTCTGGCTCATTAACTGTTTCTTCTTCACCCTCCTGATCCACCAAAACTTTTAACAAAAACACTTGGCTACTACACTTATGGCTAGGAAAGTACTTTTGATCACAATAAAAACATAATCATTTCATCCTTTTCTCCTCCATTTCCTTTTGAGTCAACTGCTTCCTATAGGGAGTACTAGTAGAGGTTGATGGCTTAGTCCTCCAACTAGCATTAGGTGCAGGTAAAGACATTGGTTTAGGACTATTAACTACACTTGTGCTCTAAGAATTGTATCTAGGTGTAGGTAACACAGGCATTCTATTTCTTTTCTTAGCCACATTCAATTGTGATTCTTGCAATCTACACAAACCATACAACTCAGCCAAAGACCTTGGCTTAAACATTCTAACAGCAAGTTCAATTTCACTATACAATCCTGCACTAAAGAAACTCATTGCCTGATCATCACTTAACTGAACTCTACACAACAATTTATCATACTTATCAATATACTGTTGCACAGAACCAGTTTGTTTCAACTTCTTAATTTCAGCAAGTGGATCTTCATAAATTCTATCAAATCTAGCCAAAATTGCCTCTCTATACACTGGCCCAGTCACATTTCCTCCTATCAATCTGATTGTATTCCTATGCCACATTAAAGCAACATCATAAAGGTGAATAGAGATCAAGTTTACCTACTTTCATCAGGAACATTGTCTACTTTGAAAAATTGCTCACACCTAAACATCCAATCTCTCACATTATATCCCGCAAACCTTGGAACTCAAGCTTGGTAACTCTGTGAAACTGGTTGTTTTGTCCCTGATTTACACCTTGAGGCATCATCATCATATTCTGATCGCCATTACCAGCACTATTTCTCAATTCTGCCAACAATTCACGCTTTAATTCCTCCCTTAACTGACTCAACAACTCCCTCATAGAAGGTTCCTCAGTACTGGTACTAGCTCGCGTTTGTGTAGGCATTTTTGGGAAGAAAATGAAGCAAGAACACCAAGAAATGATCAAGAACAGAGTAACTCACTTCCAACAACTTTAACAACTATAACAAACTCGTAACTAACAAAAACTACTTAAGAATTGGAAGGTGGAAAGAAAGAACATTATGATGTGGTATGAATGGGAAAGAAACAAGTGAAAGAATGGCGGATTATGGTGGTATTTATAGTGGTGGACGAATTTCTAACAGAATCTTGATTATGTATTTGGCCAGAAAAGTGGCTCTGATACCAATTGTTATGTACCAAATGGATATGACTAATCCAGGATTCTAGAAGAATCGAAGATAGCATGTTCAACACACAGGAGTTCAAGCAAATATGAATAGAAGCTCGAATGTGAAGAATATGATTGTTATTAGAAAGATGAATTGTTACAGAGATAAGAATAGTATTGCACAAATGATAGATGGATTGTGTAAAATGACAATGACTGCTATTTATACAAATTGAATGTAAAGTAAGAGAAAGGTAGTTATGTGGTTGTTGTTGACTTTTCCATTTTTGACTTCTATCTTGACTTTTGTTGACTTGTTGACTTGTGCTCATAGCAGATTAAGCCCTTTGTTGTCACTTACTCACTTTGTTGAGTCCTATCTATGTAGGTTCATATTGTTTGAAAGATTTTTTGGTCAAACTGGGTTGTTAGGTCTTAGGAGGAAACGCTAGTTGTTAGCAGAGTTATATGGAATGAAGTGTATAGTTGGGTTGAGCAAGATAATGTGATTTGTAATAACTAATTTCTACATATAATCATATCATGAATGACTTTAAGAAGACTTGGGAGTGGGAAGACTAGACTTATAGTTGCATTATAACTTTAATCATGCCAATGATAGCACCAATAGCATCACCTATAATGTAAGGGATAATGGTCCAAAATGTAAGCAACTTGTAAACAATCAAACATGCATTTTATAATTACGAGCAACTCTTTCAATGTACGAACTAACTCTCGCTTATTAGAAAATCGAAGAAACTTACCAAAGAAACAATACTTCGCCAATTAAGTTGTTTTGTTTTGGTTTGATTAAATGCATGCGTGACTGAATTGAAAAACCTCAACCGATTAGGTCATTTATTAATAAATTTTACACATTTAGGTTGTTATTTGGGTTGTTATGTTTCATACCCCTTTTTGTATTGAACAAGGGGTTTGTGTTCATGTTTTTTATGGAGTGGGTGTTTTTGTTCTTGTTGCGGTTTATATCAAATCTTATGTGTATACTATTAGAGCATGGGGTACCATGGCATGCCAATTTCCTTTTTTTCACTGCCAACTCAGCGCCACCTCAACATTCTCACTTTTAACACTCACACACCAAAACACCCCTTCACTCATAACATGTCATTTGAGCCCCACCTACCTTCAATTTTATTTTCTTTCTATATTTTTTCAAACAAGTTAAACTTTGATTAATTTAAATAAAAATAAAATACGAAACTTTAAAAAAAAAATACGAAATTTCTTTTTAAAAACAATCTGAAACTTTAAAAAAAGGTACAATAACTAACTTTTTGAGATACTAAATCTAGTATACATAACTCAATTAAAAATACTGAGGTAGTAAAATAGCAAATAGCTTCATATTTGAAAAGTCCTAAATAAGAACAAAACTTTATGAACATCACTTTGAGAAGTACAACTTGACTTAAGTTGGATGATTAAGTTTGAAAAGATAAATGGGCCTAAGGAAATTGAGTTTACTCCCCTAAATTTACAATTAAGTGGGCCTCTTCTTATTAAAATATAAGAGATAAATAATAAAAACCCTTCTTCTAAATCTCACCTACTCCTTCTTTAAGATATGAAAACACATAACCTTTAAATTCTGGTCTCAAGAACTATGCACATTATTCATTTTCTTTTATTAATTTATTTGCTTCATATTCTATCGAATTTAGGTATGCAATAGTAGTTTTCTTTTTGTCCTTTTCCGAAAGTCACACACGCCACTCAAATGGCTTGGAAAGTGGCGACAGATGGTTGGGGTATGGTGGCACCATGGTGGCGGCACCATTTTGGTGGCCACATTGGATTTGGCGTGGGTGGATGTGATGATACCCCATGGTCTTAAAACAATGTTTTTGCTTAGGGAGATGATTGACACACTCCCAAATTTTATCGGGACACAATATTGTACAAGTAGCTAAAGCAATTTATATTTAATATACAAGTGTTTGTTACACACAGTGGAGTGTCCCAATAAATTGTTAGAGTATGCGAATTATTTTCCTTTTGCTTAAGTCATCTTCGATTAGGTGGAACCTTTTTATTAAAATATATACATTATATATAAAAAGAATTGTAAATAACAAAAAAGTTCAAGGGAAGTTTTCACAACGTGTTACATACTTTGGGGGGGGGGGGGGGGGGGCTGGTTGGTAATTTTCTTCTTTTTTCCGTCAAATTAAACGGCCTTTGACCAATAGCCGTTCATTCTGAACAGCCGTTTATTTTGCTAAACCATCATCACTCTCATTTTTTGTTTGTTTCACAGTAACTACTGTATAATTTAGCAGCGATGGTCTAAATGCTGGTACGTTCTCTTTCTTGTGCTTCATTTAATCCTTAAATTAGTTTTATACGGCCTTACTGGTAGATTAGATAGAGGTTTTAGAGGTGGGCTCTAATTGCTTGTCATTATTTATTAATCTTTACTCATATTATTATTAGTCATACATCAATCGGGATGGTAATTAGAAGTATGGACTTATTGGACTAATTGGTGAAAACATTCAACTTATATTGAAAATCGGGATGGTTGTTTTTAAAGCTTATTTTGGGCTTATGATCTTTTTTTGGTTCGGCTTATATCTCCTAAGCTCATCTTTATCCGTCTTTTTTCTACCTTATGAGCTTGTCTTCCATCTTTAAGTCATAATAACCTCACAAGTCTGAAATTAAGCTGGAAAATATGGGCATATAAGATTTAAGCATAGTCAATTAAGCTCATAAGCCTAAAAATTAGCTTAAACAAACATCCCCTTATAATTGTTTGTGATAGTTTAGCATATGAGCATATAATTGGATTTGTTTATGCTTATGTTTGGGCTTTCAGCTTATAGCTCATAAGCTCATTTTTTTCCCTCTTATAGTTTAGCTTATGAGCTTATCTTTCATCTTTAAGTCATAATAAGCTCACAAGTCTGTAAATAAGCAGGAAAATATGGGCGTATGTGATATAAGCATAGTCAAATAAGCTCATAAGCCTAAAGTTAAGCTTAAACAAACATCCCCTTATAATTGGTTGTGATAGTTTTGCTTATGTGCTTATAATTGGATTTGTTCAAGCTTATGTTTGGGCTTTCAGCTTATATCTCATAAGCTCATTTTTTTTCCAGTCTTAATAGTTTAGCTTATGAGCTTATCTTTCATCTTTAAATAATAATAAGCTCGCAAGTCTGTAAATAAGCCAGATAATATGGGCGTTTGAGATATAAGCATAGTCAATTAAGCCCATAAGCCTAAAAGTAAGCTTAAGCAAACATCCCCTTGTAATTGGTTGTGATAGTTTAGCTTATGAGCTTATCTTTCATCTTTAAGTCATAATAAGTTCACAAGTCTGAAAATAAGCTGGAAAAAATGGACTCATGAGATATAAGTAGAGTCATATAAGCTCATAAGCCTAAAAATAAGCTTAAACTTACACCCCCTTATTTAGCCAAGTTTAGTTTCTATTTTTTTGAACTCCAAAATACACCCTAAAGCTTTACGTTTCTTATTAAAGACTTTAGATACATGTGCATAAAATTTGTTCTCTTGTGAGTTTAGACAGGGACCCATAATTTTATTCTGTACGGTATTAATTTGTGGTGATTATGATTTAGGTGGTCGTAGAGAAGACGACTGGACCTGTCCTAGCTGTGGGAATTTCAGCTTTTCTTTTTGGACAACTTGCAATATGCACAACTGTACACAGCCAAAACCAGCTGATCATAACTCAGTAAGTTACACTATCCGTTTATTAGGCAGATTGCATTAGCTGTCGGTAATGGCTATAAGAAAATAGGCGTTTACAGGACGAGTCTCTCACTCTTGTTTCTCTAGTTGAGTTCCTACAGATTTCAGAAACTGATTGCTCTTGGTAGTTTTGGTAACGAACAATTGTATTTATACAAGATTTTAGTTCTACGATGAGTAAAATTAAGTTTAAGTTATTTGGCTATCATATATTCTTTTGCTGATGTGTATTTTTTCCTATAGTTATCTTTATTAATTTGTCTTTCAACGAAATGTTTTTTTACAGAAATCTGCTCCAAGGCAAATGCCGACCCCACAAGGCTACTCCTCGTCTTCTTCTTATGCAGGTTCTGGTGCACTCTCTTCAATGTATATGGGCGTAACACCTTATGCTGCATCTCCGTTTAATGGAACATCTATGCCTCCTTATGATTAAACTACAACAGCCGTCTGCCTGGAGGGAACCCTTATCATCCTCTCCTTTGCAACTCTCTGCAACACTTGCTTATGATGTGTTTTTTTTGGGTTGATTTTGGCCTTCTTATCGTTTACCGTGTGTTGTTTAGAAGTTATGGTATTCTGATACTTATTTTGTTCAATAATCTTATTCGGGTTGTTTGGGTCAACCTGGATGCTAAATAAGGTTGGGGATCTGGTTAGATATTTTTGGCTAACTCAGTTCCCGTTTGACATTTTTTTTTTTTTTTAAATATGGTTTTCTATAAGTTATCTATCTAACAAATAGGCAATTTTATGACCATTTTACTCATATTCGGGTTGGCCCAAACCCGAATAGCACCGACCCGAGTGGACCCGAACCCAACTAACCCGAGTTCAAATAGGGTCAGGTTCGGGTATGTTATTTTCAGCCTCGAACCGGTTTGACCCGACCCAAACCCGACCTGATTAACACCGCTACCTGCTACTATGTGACATCTTGCTGAAACCGGAATTATATCTTTTTTGCAGGTGCGTTGTATGGTTTACCTCAGCTGATGGAACAATTCGGTTTGCGGTTGCCCATTGCTCAGGCTGCAATGGTATGTCTGAATTTTGTTATATCAATCAACTAGGGGGTGTTTGTTTTGGCTTATATAGCTGGCGTATGGCTTATTTGGTTTTAGGCTTATGTTTCATAAGCTCACTTATATAAGCTGAAAAGTTTCAAAATAATCCACAAAAAGTGAGCTTATGAAATATAAGCCTAAAACCAAATAAGCCATAAGCAGGCTATATGGATTAGAACTAGAAGTATGGGTTTTCGGGCTTGGCAATTTTACTAGAGGTTACCGTTACTCAGTGAAACTTTGAACTTAGGGGCATTTGTTTATGCCTATTTTGGGCTTAATGATCTCATTTGGTTCGGCTTATATCTCATAAGCCCATCTGAATCCGTCTTTTTTCTAGCTTGTGAGCTTA
>JARVZY010006617.1:5000-7500 GCA_030686995.1 Artemisia argyi
ACGTCTAGCATTCCCTCACGCTTGGCGCCAATGAGGCTTTTATTTGAGAGAAAAAAGAAGACTATGCCTTCGCCATATGAAATATGAATATTAAGTAATAATAGCATGGCACTTTGAATTCGATATAAGAAATTCTGTTTTCAAAACATTAGATTATGTATCGAGAGAGTAATATGAGAAAAAGGTATTTCCTATTTTATTATCGGAAGTCCAGTTCAGCGTCACAAACTTTTTTTCACACCAGAGGTCTCTTAACAATATTTATAGTATAGAGCGAAAAAAAAAACTTTTCTTTTTTCATTAGTTTATTTGATCAAAAAAGCAACTTTGGGATTGCTGAATGACAGACAAATCACAGACAAAAAAAATATAATAAATATATAAAGCAACGGAGCCATCATAGTATTTTTGAATTCCTCCGAAAGGAAGGGTGGTAAGTTGATCATTTACCGATCGGGGTCTAATCGATCCTATTTTTTGAAGGTAAGGGTCAATTTTATTGTAGAGCCGTATGCAATGCATAATGCCCGTACGGTTGTTCGATTCTATCTTTTTTCTTGTTATTCTTTTATCTTTCTTTTATCTTCCCCTCATCGTGCGAAATAGAGAAACTTTTTATTATCTTATATCATCAGGGTAATGATCCATCAACCCGCTGGTTCTTTTTCTGAAGTAGCAACGGGAGAATTCATCCTGGAAGTGGGAGAACTGCTGAAACTACGTGAAACCCTGACAAGGGTTTATGTACAAAGAACGGGCAAACCTTTATGGGTTGTATCCGAAGACATGGAAAGAGATGTTTTTATGTCAGCAACAGAAGCCCAAGCTTATGGAATTGTTGATCTTGTAGCGGTTGAATGAGAATAGCCTTTATTTCAATTTCACGTCAAGTCGTGATTTAAAATTCACCCTGCCGAGTTTAATATTCTATGATTTTTATTTACTATTGTAATTGTAATTCATAATCATCCGGTTAGGATCGATCTAAACCAGTCCATTATGTATATGATTCAACATGCCAACGATTAAACAACTTATTAGAAATACAAGACAGCCAATTAGAAATGTCACAAAATCCCCCGCGCTTCGGGGATGCCCTCAGCGTCGAGGAACATGTACTAGGGTGTATGTGCGACTCGTTCAGATCATGAACTAGAACAAAGGAAAGAGGACAATGTTCAAATATCAATGATCAAATAGGATAGAAGGGAAAAACGAACTACATTTACTATCTAAAAATAAGAAAATGGATCATATCCCTTTTATTGTGTATGAAATTTATGGTTTCTATTGGTGTAAAACCACTCACCTCAATTCAAGATGAGAAGCAATTCTCCATTGGTAGCAAATGGTTATCCATTAAGCGGAGGAAATCTTAGTTAACCTAGACGCCTCTTGCAAGAACGGACTAACAGGGTCAGCTACCCAGCCAACTTTCATAATTAAATACCGTTACTGTATAGGTAGAGCTCGTTGTGAAAGACCTATTACTGGATAATTCATGGGTAGAGCCGAAGAATGTGAACTATACAAGTTAGCAATAACATTGATTAAATGAAGTAAAGGCTCCGGTGTATAGAGAAGACCTCACCGTTTAAGAAGTAACCATAGAAACGATGGAATCCACTATTTCTTTATCATTGCTATTTTTTAAGTACAATTTCGTATTTCGAGGTGAAATGCCTAGAAAAAATAAAAAATCGTGGTTGGGAAGGTTATAGTAGCCAAAGCCATTGGAATTTTTAGTTTATACATTGGAAAAATCCGTTTTGTTATTAATATACTAGGAAAGGGGCAAAAGAATAACTGAAAGAAAGGAAATCTATTAGTTATTCGTTAAAGTTTCATTTATTCAATGACCAGAATTAGACGGGGATATATCGCTCGGAGACGTAGAACAAAAATTCGTTTATTTGCATCAAGCTTTCGGGGGGCTCATTCAAGACTTACTCGAACTATTACTCAACAAAAAATAAGAGCTTTGGTTTCGGCTCATCGGGATAGGGATAGGCAAAAAATAAATTTTCGTCGTTTGTGGATCACTCGAATAAATGCAGCAATTCGTGAAAGGGGGGTATGCTATAGTTATAGTAGATTAATAAATGATCTGTACAAGAGACAGTTGCTTCTTAATCGTAAAATACTTGCACAAATAGCTATATCAAATAGGAATTGTCTTTATATGATTTCCAATGAGATCATAAAAGAAGTGAGTTGGAAGGAATCCACCGGTTAAACGGAGTTGCCCGGAGAATGAACTCCGGGAAGGTCGAATAAAAATGAATAGAATATAATTAATATAATATATGATAAAATATGATAAAGTAGTCAAAATAAATATGAATCAACACGTCCAATAAAAACAATTTCTTCTTCCCAGATTATTCTTTTTTTTTTTTTCTTACGACACGAGAATTCAATCCGGATTCTTGGATTTTTCCAACAAAATATCAATCCGCATTTGAGTTCAGATGGGGATTTGAATTCAAGTGACGAAAGT
>JARVZY010006617.1:12500-17500 GCA_030686995.1 Artemisia argyi
AAAAAAAGAAGGGGTCAAGTCAAATAGTCTTTCTATATACTATGTCTAGGAATGTCGTACAAGGAATTCCCGGCATCTCATAGAAAAAGAGTCTAAAAGAACAAAATTCTTTTTCTAATTTCTTTTTTTATCATAGATAATTGCTAATGCTTTTTACAAACTTGATGTCGATAAATACGCCAGTCTAGAAATTCATTTCGGACAATTGAACCTTCTCGAACTGTTTCTTTTTAAGAACCAAAAAGATTTGTGCCAAAATCACAGATGCGAAGAAGAACAAAAGACCTTGTACACGTAATGGATCTTGAAGTACTATTTCTGCATCTCCCTGACCAAATCCGCCCACATTAGGATTACTTGTCAACGGTTGATCCAATTTGATAGATTCACCTTCTGAAACAAGAAGTTCTGGCCCCGGAGGGATAATATCAACCACTTGACGTCCATCGGATGCATCCGCTATGGTTATTTCGTATCCCCCCTTTTCTTTTCGTAGGATTTTGCTTACTATACCTGATGCTGTAGCATTATAAACTGTATTGTTACTCTTGCTCCCATCAGGATAAATTTGGCCCCTTCCTCTGTTTCCGCCTACGTATATAGGATATTTTAAGAAGTGAATGTCTTTCTTAGTAGCGGGGTCGGGGGAAAGAATAGGAAAGGTGATTTCACTATATTTCTGACCAGGAACAGGGCCTATGACAAGAATATTTTTTTGGTTGGGGCGATAACTCTGAAAAGACAGATTGCCCATCTTTTCTTTTATCTCGGGGGAAATACGATCGGGAGGGGCTAATTCAAAACCCTCTGGTAAAATAAGAACAGCCCCTACATTCAAACCCCCCTTTTTACCATTAGCAAGAACTTGTTTCAGTTGCATATCATAGGGAATTCGAACAACTGCTTCAAATACAGTATCGGGAAGTACCGCTTGCGGAACCTCAATATCCACTGGTTTATTAGCTAAATGGCAATTGGCGCATACAATACGTCCAGTGGCTTCTCGTGGATTTTCATAACCCTGCTGTGCAAAAATGGGATATGCATTTGAAATGGATGTACGAGTTATGATATATATCATGAGCGATATGGAAATAGATCGAGTAATCTGTTCCTTTATCCAAGAAAAAGTATTTCTAGTTTGCATGGTCCAACCATTGATCCCGAAAATTTCTACAATAAATTGGGGTAGGTCACTAATGGAGTTTCCTATCCACGATTCTGTTATTTACTGGAATAATAATAATTTGACTGGATTAATATATAGGAATATAGGATGAATCTCCGGGATGGGTAGAAATATAAAGTTTTTTTCAATGCTTTGCTTATGTACAACTGCAAAGTAATAAGAAACATTATAATTAGATTAGGTAGATAATTTTTCAGTCATTCATTGAATGATAAATCACTACAAGTGACGGAGATACGCGATTTAAATAACGGAAAATCCAATATTTTAAAATTGTATCTAGAATGACTGGAAAAGTGGAAACAAGGCCAGATATAATTTGATCATTATGAACAAATCCAAAATCCTTGTAGACAAAGCCAATCAGCAGTTCCCAACCACGGGGCGAATGAAATCCGATACATAAATCAGTTAATAAAAGAAGAAAAAGCTTTTATTGTGTCACTTAAGTTATATAGGAATTCCTGAGCCCAAGAGTTAAGAATAACAAGTTCTTTATTACCCAAAATAGAATAACCACTTAGAATAATGAAACAGATTATATTTGTCGAGAAGTGCAAAATCGTATGAATACGACCCTCATTGTGTATCTTGATTAATTGGATTGTTTCTTTGTGAATTCCTATACGAAGGTTTTGTAGATGTGTCTCCGAGTATTCCTTGATCATTTCCTCTAAGAGGAGGAGTTCCTTTAATTCTTTGAATTTTTCTAGAATACTATTTTCTTCAATATCATTCAAAAAAGTTTCGGATTGCCTAGTATTCCACCAATTTGTAATCCATGATTCCAGACTTTTTTGAAATGAGAGCGAAATCCACCAAGGCAAAAATACTATAGATGCAAGATAGAAAAGAGGAGTTAATGCTTTCTTTTTTGCCATTTTTTCATCTGTGAATTGTTAATGAATCTTATTCGTCGACTTTATGTAATCTAAGATTTCTCTCACGCATCAGTTCTATTACAAGTATCGAATCTATGAATCTATTCACTCTTTTTTATTATTATTTTTTTTTATTTTTTTATTGTTCCATATATGTCTGCTTTGACTCGAATGGATGTTCTGAAGAAATTTCAATTAAGTTATGTTATAGAAAAAGAGGATTCTTGCGTTTTTGCCCTCCTGCTGAGAAAGCATGCATTTGTCGGCTCATTTCTTAAAACACTTCAATTGGTACACGCAAGAAATAGGCCAATTCAGCAGCTTTTTGTTCCATTTCCCGTGGAGTAAAATTCTCATCAGTACGAGTCAATGGAATGGCTCCCTGGCCTTTGATATCCATATAAAGGACACGACGAGCATAAATACCCTCTTTAACTTCTACTCTGACGGACTGAATATCTTTTATAAGAAATCGGAGGAAGACCCGACGATTTTTTCCAGGAAATCCCCAACGAAAAATACACACTATTCCGTCTTTTCTATCAAATCGATCATAACCACTACCTACATTCCACGAAATTGTGCACCACAAATAAGAGCTAATAAAAAGACCCGCGATCCCATAGAAAGACATCACAATTCCTTGTGGAAAAAAAACGATTTCCTGAGACGGAAATAAAGATATCAAATTTCTACCAAGATAACTCGAGGTTCCAACCAACAAGAATCCTAATGAACCTAAAAAAAGGATAACAGCCCAGCAGAAATTACTTGTTTTTCGAGCCCCTGTTATAGGTTCTATCCATATATGTTCTGATCGACAACTCATAGTTGATCCAGTTGCTTTTTTTTGGAATTGAGAGAATACCCCAAATGAATTTTACTTTAGTCCTTTTGTTTCCGAAGTAACTCGCATCAACTAGCACTAGTTTGATGTGAACCTTTAGGAGTAATTCATTAAATTGGTTAGATCTAAACTAATAACATACCCTTCGTATGATCTCACTAAAGATAGCCACATGCATATAGATGGACCAACTTTACAATTAAGCCGTCCGCCAATTCGGGTCTATTTGAAAATAGCTAGAATATAGCATTTTGGGAGATTTTCGTCGGAAGACGCTTATACCATATTTTGCTAAAAGGATATCTGTGTTATGATACAAGCGTCAGTTTAAAAATGAGATTTTGTGCCCTCGGCTCTAAACAATCTTGTTTTTTTGAACATGAAGAAATAAAGAAGCCATTGCGATTGCCGGAAATACTAGGCCTACTAAAGGGACCAAAACAGAGGGAAAGTTAAGAGTTGTCATAGAATGGGTACCTCGCTTTACTATTTGTACCTGTTATTATTATTTAGATTTTATATTTATAGAATATAAAGATATTATATATAAAGATATCTTATATCTTATTATAAGTATAATTTGATAATTCTAAATTGGAATTATTATTAATTAATATCTCTCTAATCTATTCTAATTCTAAATTCTAAATGAGTATATAATGTAGTTTTTCATCCCTCTACATGAAAGATTTGAAAGGATATGGATGAGATATTATTTGATTCATTTTTTTCTCTTGTCTTCAAATTTAATTTACTAAGCAAAAAGTTTCTTAAAAATGAATTAGATTCTATTTATTTAGTTTTATATATTAAAGGGTTTGTTAGAATCCCATCCAGCAGGGATTCTTAGTCAAAATAGGATTATCGTAAGGTATAGAAAGATAAAATTCTATTATTCCGATAAACTAATTACTTGTTTGCTCAAAATAATTCAACTTCATGTTCTAATTTTGATTCAAAGGAAAGAAAGTGTGGAGTTGAAATAACTCACTCAGAACGCTTTTTAAAGGATTACGTGGTACGATTAGATCGAATAAGCCCTTCTGGAATAAATACTCAGCCGCTTGTGAACCTTCGGGTACTGTTTTATTTAATGTTTGTTCAATTACTCTTTTACCCGCAAAGGCAATGTAGGCATCGGGTTCGGCAATAATGATATCCCCCAACATACCAAAACTAGCTGTCACCCCGCCGGTAGTAGGAGATGTAAGGATTGGTACATAGAATAACTTTTTATTTGATTGATAATCATATAAAGCAGCAGATATTTTAGCCATTTGCATCAAGCTCAAACTTCCTTCTTGCATGCGTGCCCCTCCGGAAGCACACACTATAATAAGAGGTAGAAATTCTTTAGTGGCGTATTCAATCAAACGGGTAATTTTCTCCCCAACTACGGATCCCATACTACCCCCCATAAACTGAAAATCCATAACCCCAATTGCTACGTTAATACCGTTTAATTGCCCTATACCTGTTTGAATAGCCTCGGTTAATCCTGTCTTTCTTTGATAAGAATCGATACGATTTTTATAAGGCTCCTCCTCCGAATGAAATTCAATGGGATCCAGAGAGACCATGTCTTCATCCATAGGCTCCCAAGTACCCGAATCAATCAAAAGTTCGATTCTATCAGAACTACTCATTTTCAAATGATATCCACATTGTTCACAAAGATTCATTTTTGATTTAAAAAATTTCTTATAATTTAATCCATAACAATTTTCGCATTGAACCCACAAATGACTGTATTTTTGATTTACATCCAGATCGGTAGAACTTTCTCGTATAGTTTGATCACTCCTTATGGCATCCCGGGTTTTAGTCCTATTTCCACTTTCACTACAAATGGAACTAGAAATGTAATTGTTACTGGAATTGTCACTACCATTTACAATGTAACTATCAATACAGATTTGAGACTGAAGATAACTGTCAATGCAACTATTAATGTGATTATTCCAAGTATACTGAGTATCATCCATGTAATGATCCTGGTGGGGATTCTTACTCTTAGATCCATTATTGAGATAACTAGAATTTCGATAAAAAGAATTTTCTAGTTCACTACAAAAAGTATGAT
>JARVZY010006618.1:0-25847 GCA_030686995.1 Artemisia argyi
TAGCCTTGTTTTTGGAAAATGTTTCTCATTAAGGAAAATGATGATTTCCTTGTAGCATTTTATGTTCTTAGTTTATTTTTAGTTTTTCTTTATTTTTTAAGAAGTATGATAATGTCATCCTAATTTCTTGTCTTTGACTTTTTAAGAGTCAAAATTTTACATGAAATGAATTTTATTCTACTACAAGGTTTGCATTGTTTGTTGACCATTTAGGTATAATGAGTGAACTATACCTTGCTATGGTAGCATACATATATCTTGTGTTTTAGAAACTAACCTTTCTTTTTGTAGGATCATTATCCATGTTTTCTTTCCTTGATACTCCATTTAGGGAAGTAATATTCAAGGGGGAGCATGAGTGTTGCATTATTCCACTTCACAACTCTTAGTTGTGTTCTAGACATGAAATGCTTTCATGACTTGTCTTGTGTAGGAACTAACATTTTATTTTGTAGGGTCAAAATCCATGTCTCCTCTCTTGGCACTCCATTTAGGGGGAGTATCGTCCAAGGGGGAGCAAGTGCATACTTCCGCTTCGCTACTCTTCTTTTTGTTTCGACAAAAAGGGGGAGAATTTATATATAAACTTGTTTCAAAAATTTTTTTGCATATCACATCTTCTTAGCAAAAACAAGTTTTTATACTAACTTTATAAGACTTAACACTAAAACTAGTGACTTACTTATAAATAAAGTTTTTGTTTTGTCATCAACAAAAAGGGGGAGATTGTTAATACAAATATCGCCTAAAAACGTTATTTATATTTTAACGATCTTTGCTAAGTTTTGTTAATGACAAAGTACAAACTTTAGATTGTAGTAAAACATAGTTTTAGTTTTAAGTCTTGTATAAATAGTCTTTACAATTCTTTTTAAACTTAACATTGTTTTTATTTCTTTAATAAGAAAGTGTCACATCTCATCAATGTGCATTTATGGTAAGTTTATGTGTTTGACTATCCATGAAGTTCTTACACACTTTGGAAGTATTCCAAGTTTGGTGCAATGCATGTTGACTAGTATTTAGTAGATGTGACATTGTTTGTTTTGGAGTGATTTATTGTAAGTTAGGTTGAACAGTTCTGGCGGACCCCTGGAGGAACACGGGCGGACCCCTTCTGAGGGTGCCGCTGTGTCCGCCAGACTGCTGACTTCCTTTGGTATAAATACCAAAGCACTTGCAAGAAATCCCTCATCACTTAGAGTCATATTTTACACATATTCTCTCATTATACTCAGTAGCTACTAACTTGTGTGATTCTCTTATGTAGCAAAGGAGTTCACATATTCATCTAAGAAGTTACAAGTTTCAACTCTAAGTTGCAAGACTTGTTAGCTTTGTTATGTATAGACTTTGGAAGTTTATACTTCATGTGTATCTTGTATAGAAGTGATCGATTTGTATTTTAGGCCTCAAAATACATAGTGTGTCGGGATTAGTTGTACCCTTGTAAAAGAACTAACGGGAGTGGTTGTACCCTTGGTAAAGAACTCGACATCTAGCTTAGTGTCGGTAAAAGTGTAAGCGACGATGGAGTGGTTGTACCCGTGTAAAAGAACTCGACATCTAGCTTAGTGTCGGTAAAAGTATAAGCGACGTTGTAAAGGTTTCTCCACCGGGAAAGGAGCTTGTTGATTAGTGCTTATAACTCTCGAGTTGGAAACTCGGGGTGTGGATGTAGGGCAAGGAAAAAGAGTCCTTGTAGCCGAACCACGATAAACAATCGTGTTGTGGTTTGATCGTTTCTTTCTTTATCTTTGCTTATTACATATTGTCTTTAGTTAGAATTGCTAATCACACGTAAAGCTTTTCAAAGAAGTAAACAAGTAAAGTTGTGTTTATATCTTTAAACAAACGTAAAGCTTTTCAAAGAACTAAACAAGTAAAGTTAGGATTGTTATTTACACGTAAAGCTTTTCAAGGAATTTAACATATAATGTTGTGTTTATATCTTTAAACAAACGCAAAGTTTTAAAAGATAATCAAGTTAAAAAACCCCCCTTCTAGTTTTCCACAGATTGATTATAAGTTTTAAAATATAATTTATTTTAAAAATCTTGTTTAACGTAGCTCTGATGCCAATTGTGAAAAACTAGAAAGGAGGGTTGAATAGTTTTACGTCAATTTAGATTTTAAAAACTTAGTTTTATAAAAACTTCGATACAAGATTTATTGTAAAAATCTACTCAATCTAAATGATCAAGTTCACTAGTTTATGTGTATGTATATATTGTATCTTTTTAGATTATTTATAAAACTTTATTTTGTGAATGAACTTTTTATTTGAACTTTGTGTGAAATCAATTTTAACACAATATCACAATCTACAACTAGATGCAAAATATATATGAGTATGTAAATAATAAAGATGTAAATGGAATAATGAGCAAGAGATGGAAAGATCAAACGAAGACACGGCGGATTTATAGTGGTTCGGCTACAAGGTCTCCTTCCTTGCCCTACTCCACTTCTCGAGTCTCCTACTCAAGAGTTTTCTTCACTAACACAATGAACTCCCTTTTGGCGGAGAAACCTTACACAACTTTTGCTTACACCGATTAACGACACTAAGCTAAATGTCGAATCCTAATAGTAGCTAGAACCAATCTCACACCACTACACACCTTCTTCACAACTTATACACACCACTACTACTATACTACTTCTCACACCTTCACAACTTCTTCTTTACAACACACCTTTTTCTTCACTACTTCTATTCACGACTACTAACTCACCTAGATCTATCAATTACACACCTTCTGCACCTTTACAAATAATTTACACAGCACCTAACAATATACACAACTTTTCAATACTTCTAAACAAGGTGTTGAAGAAGTATTCTTCTCTTGCACTTTGAATGAGGATGGATTGTGGCACTTGAAACAAGAACTAATATGTTTATGATCAAAGGTTTTAGGAAGATGATATGAAAGAATTAGAACAGAAAGTTTTTGTGCAAAAGGTGAGAAAAAAATTCAGATTTGAACCAGTATTTATAGGCAAAGAAATCTGACACAGGAGCGTATGCCGGCCCCCTTAATTGTGTGTCGGCCTCCTTAAAATTAAGGGGGCCGCCCATGTGAAATGGCCAGATTCTGTCTTTTATGGGGAAAATTTATTTGGTGAAAATTTAACTGAATTTGGTTAAAAATTTGAATTCATATATTTATTATGAAATAAACATTTTCCTTTAATTACCAAAAGTGTTTTTCTTAAATATATAAAATGTTTATACCATTTTATATAATTTGCAATTAGTAAATAAACCTTCCTTTGATCATAAAATGTATTAGGCACTTGTTTATTCATACCTTAAGTGAATTAGTTGGATATAATGATATTTTGTCACTAAATACTTATTTACGTAATGATTTTATATTTTGTGATCGTCAAAATATATTTTATTCATTTTCCTTTTTAGCGAGTGAGCATATGTTTTAGGACTAATGATCAAATGAGAAGAATCCTTAAAATAAGAAGGATGAGAAATAACTATAACTACATATTAGTGATGCATCAATTTGAATTATATGCATCTTTAACTTTTTAGATGCATCGTAATATATTTTCTAGCTAAAAATTAGATGCATATACATATGTTAGATGCATTTTATCAAGTTAGATGAATCATATGTATTTTTCATACTTTATGGGTTAAATTTGTTGCAAGTACGACTTTGCATCGTTTTTACTTCAAAATCATATTCGAAACTAATTGTGATGCATTTAAATGAATAGAGATGCATCTCAAATACATGGTTATTGTTATTTCTCGTTCTTCTCATTTTAAGTTTTCTTCTCACTAGATCCTTACTCTATGTTTTAGATGTCCTGGTTCGGTTTCGGTTTTCGGTTCTGTATCACCGGTAACACCCCAACACTAATGTTTAAACTTTAACATCAATGAATAAGTGGGCCAAGCATGAACCATAGTAGTCAGTAGGGCCAAGCCCATGTGATAATGGTTCACAATTGACGGACCGGACCGGCGTCCAGCTACTACCACTTTTCAAACATTGCTTATTATCCGTACAATTCCAATATATATATATATATTTTTCTTTTTTCTTTCTAATCTACCGTTTTTCAAATATTTATACTTTAATAATATACTTTTCATTTTAAAAAAAATAATAATTTAAGATTTATCTCACAAATTAGTATAATAAAATCGTTCATTATTCAGTACTCTAAGACACTCGTTTATTGAAAACTGAACAACATATATAAATAATCGAATGTAAATTTTATTATTTTATTACAACCAATTTTGCTTTTTATTTTAGTAAATCCAATATTCTTGTTAATATCAAAATTGAATATTTCACATATATATTTGGGAAGGAGAGAATAGTGGCTTTTGTCTTTTTGTGATGGCACAATATTGGTAAAGCCTATTTGTGAGGGTACATATTTGGTGAGCCTTTTTGATGACGACATTGCTAAGACTTTACTTGACATATCTTATCGACATTGACGGACTTTTGCGGAGGCAAGAAAGGGCCGTGGCCGCCGAAAGACAAGTGTTGTTAGTGCGATATAGATAAAGATGATTGTTACATGCCTACATCTACATACATTTTATAAAATCAAATCCACACAAGGAATTTTTGTAAAATGTATCGAAATGTATCAATCCTCATAGATAAAAGTGTAAAGGGTCTTTCCATTACTAACCCAAAATAAATTAAAAAAAAAAAAAAAAAAAAAAAAAAAAAAAAAAAAAAAAAAAAATCAGTTGCATTTTTAGTGTCCTATCACTATTTTTGCACTTGTTTTGTAATTTATGTGTTTATGATCTTTTTAACATATAAAATATTTATATTTCGGCCCTCTGAATAAGACTATTCAAACTGCTTATCGATACTCATTTGTGACCCCATTTGTAAAGAAACTCACCTGTCACCATGTTAATTGATATTGTCATGTACATATCCAATTTTGGGTTTCAATATTTGATTTTGCGACTTTTGAATCCCTTTCAGAATAATATTACTTCAAAGACGATGGTTTCAAATATGTTTTTCTGTTGACTTTCCTTTATAATTTCTTTGGAGCTATTGGTATTTGGATGCACCCAAACACACTTGTTATCATTTGCTTTACTAACAAATTTAAGTCATATCAATCTCATTATGCATGCAACATTGTTAACCTATCTTAAGTTCTGAACATTAAAGTGATAGTTAATGGTCAACATAGCATAACTGGAAAACGATAAAAGAGAAAGAAAATATAATAATAATAATAATAATAATAATAATAATAATAATAATAATAATAATAATAATAATAATAATAATAATAATAAATTTGTGTCTAGACTCCCATCCAACTTTATGTAAAATTCTATGAATCAATAATAAATTTTATTATTAAAATAATAATAATAATAATAATAAACTTGTGTCTAGACTCCCATCCAACTTTATGTAAATTTTCTATGAATCAATAATAATTATTAATAAAAAAAAATAAAAAAAAAAAAAAAAATAATAATAATAATAATAATAATAATAATAATAATAATAATAATAATAATAAAGGTTATTATGACGTAGAGTTTTCTGGAAATAGACTTGAAAGAAAAAGGAAAGCGTGGTGGGAGAAGCACTTTACTTGATTTGATAGAAAAATTAGGTCATGAAAATAAAGTAGGCTAAAAAGGATATATAAGATGCACCTTTCCTTGTATTTTCTATATGTAAATCTCTTCCATTTCTAGCAATTTTCTTTTGTCGTTTAATATTTTTAGGTTTTCTCTTTTCTATATACACTGCATATTATGTCTGATGCCAGGGGCGGAACTAGGAGCCAAGTTTAGGGGTAGCGAAATACGAAAATTTGTTTAGAGGTAGCGAAAATTTGTTTCAGGGGTCGCGAAATCGCCAAAAAATGACCAAAAATCGCCAAAAATCACCAAAAATTCTACTACCGGGTAAAAGTTCAGGGGTAGCGACCGCTACCCCTGAACTACATGTACATCCGCCCCTGTCTGATGCACGGTGTGATGATATATAAAAATCTTAATTAGTATATAATTATTGCAGTTATTTTACGTGAAAAATACCCATAAAATACCCAATAAAGTGTAAAAAATGATTCGATCTAGTCAATTTAGGTTAAAAACTTGATATATAGATAATGTGACTGTAGATCATCTGTTGAAAACGAAAGAACAAACATGCACAACTCATTAAGCTTATGCACTCTATTCCTCTACCCATATCTTTGATTTTGCTACATATTTGAATCTACTTGTTAAAAACACCTCTGGAAACAAATTATTTTAGCTTGAAAATCATTTTTATTTTTCAGCCAGACATATTTAAATTTCATTCTTAAAATTGTACGCAACCAAGCAGTTATCTATCTGATTTTTTGCAACACCAAGACATTACTGCTTTTTTATTGGTGGTTTTAGTTACTAACGAATTAAGGTACTTGTATCGTATGGGATTTTAGAGTTAGACATATATCGATTCAAATAGATTCCCAAAGATTTTCAGCCCCAAATAGACTCGATAAATTCGTCTAACAAAACATGTTTTAGTGGTTGGTATTTACATTGAGCGACTTAAATTAAATACATTGACACTCTGTTCCCGAGTTTATTTTTTGGAGTGAAAGGGAAAGGTTTGGGATGGTAGTAAAAAAAAGTTGTGTTCCTGAGATTTTTTAGGAGGGGAGAGGAAAGTAAAT
The DNA here is from genome assembly GCA_030686995.1 of Artemisia argyi. NCBI lineage: Eukaryota > Viridiplantae > Streptophyta > Magnoliopsida > Asterales > Asteraceae > Artemisia > Artemisia argyi. The sequence goes on from JARVZY010006618.1 coordinate 6,709, forward strand.
GATAGTGAATTACATCAAAATTACTCTCCTAACTTACTTTCCAAATTTGGATGAAATGGAGTGAAATTGATTTTAAAGCTTTTTTTTTGTTACTTCCTTCTCTTTTCTTTTCAACTCTAGAACACAAGATAAAAAAATAATTTATTATTACTTTTCTTTTTACTTCACTCATTTTTTCCTCTCCATCTCTTTTCTTTCCGCTATATACTCGGGAGTGCGAGTGATTTAAATACATTGAGTTTAAATTATATTGTTGTCATATGTCACTTATGTATGCAAAATGGCATCCAATTTTGAATGTCTTTTATATTTATCAGTTATCACCCAAATCGAAAACTTTATTTAATCTTTCAACATTGTAGTGATAAAAATATCATAAATTTCAAACTATTATATGAATGTGCTAAGAAACTTAATAGAGAAATTAATGAGAACTGATTGATTTAACAACTACTTTTTTAATGAAAGGAAATTTCGAGTTGACATGACCAATGCTCTTAGGACATTTACTCGACAAATCAATTAAAGGATATCAATATAATTGATGGGCAGAGATAATTATACTTAGAGGTAATTCTTTAATCACTCCAAAAATACAACTCCACTCACCTCATGTGCCTCAAAAAATTTCAACTTCTCCAAATACTCCATGAGCGACTGTCGCCTATAAATTCTTGAGCAACTATTATATATTTGTGACATGTGTCCCCCTTTGTACTTGTGCAAGTACTACCCTTGTAAGCTAGTACAATAGGTACTTCTTGGACGACTGGACCCACTATTTTTGGGCGACTTGTTTTTTTTATCTTTTAGTTAATTACATTTTTTGTCCTTGTAGTTTGCTTGATATTTATTTTTGATTCAATCTTTTAAAATCTTATAACCACTATCTCTATCTACACAAATAATAACAAAACCCATTTCTTCATCCAAAAACGTTATCCACACACGAACACTATTTTTTATATTCATCTATCAGGTTGCTTTGAGTATTTTTTATATTCATCTCAACTCTTACAGGTGGGTGAACATTAATTTTGTTGCACATAATCCGAAAACAAAGGTCTCTCTATACACTTACATGTTTATGTTACATAAATAGTTTCCAAATAACAAACTGACTCATTACAATTTTATGCTCTTTATTCTCCAGTTATTTGGCCGCCCCATTGCTGTAACTGTTCCTGTATCACGTAATGTTCTACTGGAGGAAACATCAGATCTACTTATTCTTAAGGTTATCATCGTGACATTATTTGGAGTTTGGTTCTGATTGATCGGATGAACATGGGCAAATAGATCTACACACTCACGCACATAAACACCCTCTAAACCCTGGTCGGAGAAGAAAGAAAACAGGTGGTGGCGGCGGTGAGGTGGTGGTGCCGCAGATCTGGCGAGTGATGAAGATGGGTGGTGGTGGCGGCTGTTAATAGTGAGTTTATATTTTGTTGGTCATCGCATTAGAATTCTTGTATATCGAATTGGATTTAAATACTAGTTTTGGATTTGTTTGTACAATGGGGTTGTTAAAAAGGTTTTTAGTTACATCTGCGAATGTTGTTCTCAAACAGACTCTATGTTCATGACCAACTGTTTTTGGTTTGAATATCAAAAATTACAAGACTCTATGTTCAATTATTGTGTTGTAGCTGCAATTTGGTGTTGTAACAAAAGGACCAAAAATAAATATCAAGCAAACTACAAGGACAAAAAATGTAATTAACTAAAAGATAAAAAAAAACAAGTCGCCCAAAAATAGTGGGTCCAGTCGCCCAAGAAGTACCTATTGTACTAGCTTACAAGGGTAGTACTTGCACAAGTATAAAGGGGGACACGTGTCACAAATATATAATAGTTGCCCAAGAGTTTATAGGCGACAGTCGCTCATGGGGTATTTGCAGAAGTTGAAATTTTTTGGGGCACATAGGGTGAGTGGACTTGTACTTTTGGGATGATTAAAGAATTACCTCTTATAATTATATATTTGAGATACGTTAACTTGAATTTAAATGCATCTTTATTCATTAGATGTATCTCAAATAGTTTCAGAAGTGATTTTGAAGTGAAACGATAAAGTAGTAATACAACACATTTGACGCGCAAAGTTCGAAATTAAATAAGATTCGTTTAACTTAATATAATGCATCTAATATATATATATATATATATATATATATATATATATATATATATATATATATATATATATATACATATAATTTTGAGCTAAAAACCATATTATGATACATATAAATGACTAAAGATGCATCTAATTTGAGTCGATGCATCTTTAATGTGTTATTATATGTATTTCTCGTCTATCTTATTTTAAATATGTTTCTCATTTGATTCTAGGTATATAGTTGATAAGTAGTGTGTTTATGTTTGGGACTTTCAAGATATTTTCAATTGTAAAAAATGTGGAACATGCTTATTTTTTTTATAATTGTGTGTTTTTGTCTGCAGACAATTATTTTAATATGAAGAAAGTAACATAAAAATAACTAGTTATAATACCTGTGCACGCACAGGGTTTTTAAAATTTCATTTTAATTATGTATTATTATCGATTAAGAAATGAACCACTTAACATGTTTCAAATGATTTTACTTTGTGGACTAAAAATATATGTATATATTATAACCTACCTATTATTTTAGGAGAATGCTTTTGGATTAAAAATTATATTTTATTATTCAAGTAAAATCACATGATAATACTTGACTTGCATGAGATGTTAGTGATATATGCTTTTAGTTTTGCAAACCCGTGCTATCAATTTACGATGTGTTTTGTAATTGTGCTATTTCTTTTACTTATATTTTCGTTAAAATATGTATCATATTTAGATAGCTTTGAAGATTGATTCATTTTCTTAATTATGAATAAACACCACATCATTTTTACTAATGTACCTTTTTGTTTGAAAAGTTATATTTTCATAATTTTGTGTTATTTACTTCTCATGTTTGATCATAAAATTACCAAATTAACATAGATGCTTACACTATAGCTTCTTTATTACATAAAGAGAAACGAAAAAAAATATGTAATGGGTAGAACTCAAATTTAATCTTACGTTTATGTATAATGTATAAGAATAATTTTTCTCTAAGCCCGAACTATATAAGAAAATTATTATTACTTGTATAAGTAAATTATAAATGCATGAAAAAATGACAAAAAGTATATTCGCAAGTCTTTTAGGATTGTTTGAATCCTTACCGATCTTTCACTTTAATGCAACTTTCTTTACAATTGGTCTAAATCATCAACGTAAAAGACACCCATATTTTATACTGTTGGTTGACACTTATAGTGTTAACAATGATAGCAAACACCTGCTAAGTTTCATTAACTCATTCAAAGACAAATTAAACTTCGAAAAGAATTGCTACCATAAAATTCCCTATATTGGCACTAAAACACATATCTGGCACTAAAAAACATCACGTCAATGAATAAAGTTAAGGAAAACACATACATTTTTTTATTTTTTATTTTATTTTATTTGTTTAAATTTTTTTAGGAGGTGATTGTTATCAAATAAGAATTGTGATGCGTGCATTTTTTTTAATATAATTTAAGGAAAACACCTTTTATATTAAACAATGACTATCTAACCCATGTGTTTGTTTGTTTTTTTTTTTTAAATAATTAGCTTTGTGTAACGTTTTTAACTGACAGACATATTGAGGTAGAGGTTGATTTTGTTGTTTAACTTTAACTATTGATATCATGTTCTATAAAATGTGTGAATTTAGTAGCACATAATGAGCGTTGATGAAGTTAAAATATTCCCCGTAAAGTTTTTAAAATGTTTTTATGGATATCCATATACAAATTTTAAATAACAATTTCATGAGTCGTTATTATAAGTAGAATCGTGTATATTTATTTTCATATCACAGTATCGTGCTACCATTTGATATTTATATTCCCGTTACTAATAATTTAGCCGTATTTCAAACCCGTGTACGTATAAATTAAACTTTTAAATAGTAAGACGAGTCTTTATTTAAAAATATATTCTAATTGATGAAAGTTTAAAACTAACATTAGTTTAAAAAAAATATTTAACGTATATTAAAACTAATTCGCATATTTACCAAATGAGTCCTTATTTAAAAAAATATTCTAATGGATAAAAGTTTAAAACTAACATTAGTTTAAAAAAATATTTAACGTATATTAAAACCAATTCGCATATTTACCAAATTTTGCAATTTTAATGGATGAAAGTCTCATGTAATTTTAAACAAAGTTACTATTATAACGTATAAGGGGTATAAAGTGTAAGGGGTTATTTGTGTTTTTTATTAAGTTATTAAAAAATATGAAAACTTGTAATTTTACACTTTAATCTATATAAATTATTTAAAATTCAATCACTAAAGTTTTATTAATTACTTCATCTTATTTTAAGTTTTTGTTTTCATAAATTTGACACATATATTTTTATGCATTTTTTTTTTCTTAACCAAATTTCTCCACCAAATTTATTAAGTCTGACCTAAATCAATTTAATTTTGACTTTTTGTTGACTAATCACGTTGCTCGATTTATCCTACGTGGCAAAATTAAGCTTTGCTATTGATCCAAATTTTTTTTTATTGAGAAAAGATTTTTAAAATAATTCTTTTTTTATATAAAAGATTAATGTCAAATTTGAAGAGGAAAAAAAACGTCAAAAAGTCAAATATATACTTTAAGAATATTCGGATATTTTACTTGTGTACTGGCTTAATAAATGGTCCCTAAATTTAAGATCTCTTTTGACTGTTTGTTAAACTACTCCGTACTTTTGATGTGTAGCACATTCTTTCTTTGTAATTACTGTAACTTGCAACCAAAAAGTCAAAACAGAAATGACAAGAATAAAAATGAATGAAAGAAACCATAAATTCGATTTTTGTGACATATATACAAAGAAAAATCAAGAATTTAGTCTATCGATATGACTATATGTGTCGGTTGTTCTTTTGTTGATGTATCATCAGTATCAGCCTCTTCAACGACAATCTTTCCTTGTCTCGGTGGCTCACATGGACACGGCATTGCTATGAACCGAGCATATTGATCTCCAGCCATTATCACCGGCACACTCTTGTCTTCTTCTTGCTTCTTTTCCTGTTTCAAAAAAAAATTATAACAAAAAAAATTAGTACTCCTATAAGAGAAATGCTAACAAGAGCTCTTAAATAATGGCTAAGAAAAAAAAAAAAAAAAAAAAAAAAAAAAAAGCCCTACATAAATTCTTACTTATGTAATACTGTAATAAACAGGCTATATCAAAAAATTCACAACTAAATAATAAATTGTCATAGTTATCAAATCTGGTGATAAGCTACATGAATTTTGTAAAATAATTTTACTTTACTTTATTAACCAACTTTTTAACAAAAATAGTTACGGCAAATGCACTATTTATTCGATTCATTTCAATAACTGATAGAAGTATAAAGCTAGGTAGAATATGTTACCGAATAAACAGGTTTAGGTTTGGAATCCGAATCATCTGAACCATGATTTTCATCATCAGAGAAGTCACCACGTAGATGACGAAGCTTGTCCCAATGGTAACAGCATGAGAATATACCACTAAGACTGAACACAACTATTAAAAGCAACGCAGTCCCTAGTGGAAATCCTATAGTTGGTCGAGACGAATCGTGATGGTGTGGAGGTGCAAAATAAGGAGGTGATTCCATAGGTTGTTAAAAATAGTAGTGAAGAAGAAGAAGAATCTTGGTTGTTGTTATATTGTTGTTGTGTTGCAGTTGCGCATGTAAAATGTTGTCTCATGAGTGGCATAAGACACAAGTTAAGATTTGAAATGAGGATATGGGGTGAGGAAGGATGGTGTAGGGGGGTGGGGGTGTATTTATAATGCAATGTGAAGGTGTTGGGTTAGTGGTACGTTTTAGTTTTACATGGAAATTGTACAGCTTGTTTTGTCCCGGTTGCGGTACGGAGAGGGTCGTTTTTTTGGTACTAGTGGTAGGGTCTTATTATTTTATTTTACTCTATAAATATCTTATTTTTAATAGTTTGATTTAATACGAGTGATTTAGAAGTTGTTTGATAATTGAGCTCGCTTATTTCATGCTTTTCTGTTTTTTCACTTGGAAAAACATTTTTTGCCTTTTTAATTTTTTTCTGATTAAAAAGTAGTTGGCTTATTTTGTAGTTTTGTACAGATAATTAATGTTACATTAGAATTATGTTTTTCTTTCACATTTAATGTAAAACTTTATATAAATGAATTTTGTTAAATTTTATGTCAAATTCATGAATATTATTTGCATAAATGCTTTCCCTCTTTATATCTCAAGTTATTAATTAAATGCATTCGGTGTTTAAAAACTTGATGCATGTTATTAGTTGTAATATTTGTCTACACCCATGTGTAAACAGACACTAAAACTATTTTGGTGCTAAATGATCAATTTTGTGTGCCGGCAATGTGTTTTAGCAAAATCGTCAGTTCTAAACTATCTTTCAACCCTTAAAAGTCACAGGGTATTGTGTTTTCTTATTCTTTTTCGTTGAAATGCTATTTTATATGTTTTTTTAAAGACCTTTGCCTTCCTATAAATATTCAAATGCATTTATCAACTATAGATTTACATTTTAAATAAAAAGATGCATTTGTTTCATTATGATTCAACTTAACTCAGCAGATTACATACGACTCAAGGCGACATTTTGCAGAAAATCTCTATTTATTTATTTAAATCTTTATTTTTTTGTCTATGAATTAATAATGCATATAATGCATGCATATCAGTCTCCTAAACCTTTTGTCGCCTTCGTTTTATTCAATTTTCGGGTCCCAATGTATAAAAACAAATTTAAGTTTCTAAAAAAAAAAAAAAAGAAAAAGAAAAAAAATCCCAAGAATTGTGCAAGGTAAGAGGGTAAGGAGTAATAACACCAACACCACTGTCACGTCAGCGCCACATCATTTTAACACTAAATAACATAACACCAGAAAATCATAACACCTAATAACACCACTTTTTACAAATTTACAAATTCTACCCTCAACAAATTCATTTGTTAAACATTCAAACACTTTATTTATTAAATTTATTTACAAATAACAATTTTATAAATAATAATAATAATAATAATAACAATAATAATAATAATAATAATAATTGAATACTCCAATATTCTAGCCCATGCCCAATATTAATAACAATTAAATACTCCAATATTCTAGCTCAGCTCAAATGTTAGCCCCCCGCTCCCCCCCCCCCCCCAAAAAAAAAAAAAAAAAGACAACCTGTCTTCTTCACTCTACCTGCACACACTACACACACAAACGCAAACCAAACAGACACACACTTAAACACACACACAGAAATGCAAATCCCATCCTCCAAACGGTAACATTTATAATGCAAGGGGCTTCTTTATTATCTTTCAAAACATGGCAACGCACGTTACTATACCAACGCACGTTACAAATCTTCTCCAACGCAGACAAGTAGGAAATGGTGAAACGTGGGATAACGCCGTTGAGCCAGTGCCAGGTAGGAATAACGCGCCTTTTGCGTTATCACTCCTTGTGCTCTAATGAAATGTTTTTTTGTTCTGGCAATGATTCACATGATTAATTCATGTGCTTTAAGTTTTGCCTAGAAAAAAGATGTTGACATGAAATTAATTAAGCTAAATGTTATAAGTGAAAATTTATGTTATACACTTATCAAACATTGAATTGTTTAGGTATAATAATATTAAAGAATTTTTTGGTTTAAAGGTGGGTATGAGTATGACTTAAGAGAAAAAACACAACTATCATGCTGGGTATGAGTTATGCGTTAATTCATGGGTTTGATTACCAAATTTTAAGTTCAAACCTTCAAAACAAACACCTTTTTAAGGAAGGAATCTCATTTCTTATTCCTATTTCCATAAACAAACACACTTTTAGTAATATGAATTAGGTCTCTTTTTATTATTATTATTATTATTATTATTATTATTATTATTATTATTATTATTATTATTATTATTATTATTATTTATTTTTTTATTTTTTTTGTGTGTGTGGTTATAATAACAATATAGGGATAAAGTATATGAAAGTCACCTAAGTATAAAGTTTTTAATATATTAGCACTAGTTTATTAAAATTAGTATATAGGTCGTCTAAATATGTGGGGCGTGGAACACTCTTAAACACAAGCCTTGTTTTCAGGTGGGCGTGGAATAGACCCATTTTTTCCCAAAGAGGAGCTTAATGAGTTACCCATCTTCGTTTAACTCTAACGAAGACATGTGGGAGTGCACTCTTATGGATTCCAGAGTCTTTACAGTCAAGGGATTAAGAGCTTACATCATAGCCATGTCTAATAATACACTCTCAAACATTAGACTTCTAACAAGATTAAATCTCGACATCAGGGGGTTGACCTTCATACTATCCGCTGCCCAATATGTGATGACATTTTAGAATCAGAAGAGCACCCATTCGTTTATTGTGAATTAGCAAAAGAAACTTTGAGAGGTGTTGTTGATTGGTGGAAATTAAGCAACGTCAGCTTATCCAACCTACAAGATATCATCAACCTTGCCGAAAGAGCCCTAGTTCTAGTAGCGTGCAAATTTTCTTTTGACACGGTCGTTCAATCTGGCATATATGGAGGTTCCAAAACGATATGGTCTTAAACTCAAAGCAGCCCAACAAACACCTGATCCTTGATAATGTGAAGCTTTCAACTTACAATTGGATTACTTATAGGCAAAGAAAGTCTCACCAAAATGGATAGGGTGGATTTGTGATCCTTGTAAAGCTATATCATCTATTTTGTATTTGTTTCCTAGCTTCTTGCTAGTGTCTGATATATTACCTTCTTTAATGTTAAAAAAAGGTCGTCTAATTATGTGTTTTTTTTCATTTACACTAATTCTGACTAAATTTTTGCTTGAAAATTTTGGTGCAGAATTTAGTAACCAACCTTTAACTTTTCAAAGCAATATGAATGATAAGTTTGATGTAAAATACCAATTATATCATTGTTTTAAGTGTGATTATATATTATCAAAAGTAATTTAGAAGGATAAAAATAAAATTTTGTGACTAGTTTTTGTTTGTATAATTTTAATATATTAGTGTTAGGTTAATTATTATCGTTTGGTAATTATCATGATATAATTTGACTTAAATTGGTGTAAACTAAAATAAATATATATTTTAATGTCCTGTAAGTTAGATTTAATAAATGGTTTTAGTCATACAGTAAATCGACTTTGTGAAGTTGTAACTTTACTCTTTTATAAAGGGTGTATTTAACGTGGGTTTCGTAGGTGATTATAGAAGTTTGAGTTTTTAAAACGATATATTTAATATTTATAGTATAAAATAAGTTTTGTTTGTCATATCGGTTTATAGAAGTTTTTATAAGTTATAAGCTTCTATAAGCTTAAGCCAATAGAATCGGGCTTATAATACTTATAGTTAGTCAAAAATTATGTAAATATTTTTCAAAATTTCAGAATATAGTGAATTTTCACGCAAAAGCCAGTAATATATCTAAATTTAATTTGACGTATTTTGTGATTTTATATTAACAAGCTTGAACTCCAAATAATTCATTAAAAAACTTCATGAAAATATATGCTCCATCATTTAGCTTATAATATAAACTGCAACTCTAGCTCTAGTTTTCCTCCAGCTCCAACTTATTTCGTTAAACATACCTAAAATATCTCAGCATGTTACCTCACAAAATTTCGACTATGTTTTTTTTTTTGGGTAAAAGGTTTCGATACCTGGTGAATAAAATAAATAAAATATAATGTTTGGTTACATGAGAGAGTGGTGATGAGCCACTCTGAACCAATTGCAAAAGCAAGCTACCTATATGAACGAACAAGCTCGAACATAACAACCACTTGAAACAAATTAACAAGATATGAACTTAGACAATATAAACCATGCAGCACCTCTATGCATCCAAGAGCATATCTTTGAAAAAAAAAAAAAAAAAAAAAAAAAAAAATCACGTTGTATCAGTTGAGATGTTCCACTTGTGTAACGTATCAACCACCTTTTGCGCTTTCTTGAATCGTATAGTAGTCATCTTCAGCCTCACGATCTCCATGACAATATCGCACACTTGTTCTTCTCGTCTAGTATCTTTGGAATAAAGGCGGTTATTCCTCTCTTGCCATATCTACTTAACTACTAATTTAAATTTATCTTATCTAATTGAGAAATTGTCGTGATAGTTTTACTTTTGTCGTGTATTTACAGTTATAAAATTATAATGCAGGATAGAAGCATAAGCTTAATTAATCATTTAATCATGTTTTTCATGTTTTTGTATTTAAATATTCGGCATGGATTTCCATACATATCCATATAACTTTTACGTGATACACGATTTGACTTGCTCAATTGCTTTGAAGGCTCGTTTGGTGTTTCTCAGTTTCTGTTCAAATTAAATAACACGATGTATTAGACATATAGACACTTGAATACTTGTATTATTTGATAAATATTGTACCATGCACGTATTTATCCCGTCGAATGTAGCTAAAAAGTACGGAGCATTTAATTACGTCTAAAAATGGTTTGCAACCATCAACTGCAAAAATTCTTGTTAGGAACCATTAATTGTTCATGTTGTTTGCTCAAATAGAAGAGTGCCACCAGTCTTTATCATGCTGGTTATATTTTAACTTTTACGGTATCATGCATGAAGACAAACTAAACAACTACCGAGTATTATAAATATAAAAATACTACGTAATAGTCTATAAATGTATTTTACTTGTCATCTTAACTTTTTATATGTGTCGAATTATTTATTTATTTATTTATTTTATTTATTTATTTATTTTTTTGCTTTTCTATGTATCCAACTTGCGTTTTTGGTCACTTGTGTATATTTTGTGACTTTTTTGTCTTTTAATTTATTAAAACTTTCTATTATCCGGAAAAGGCAAAAAAGTCATTAAATAAATATTTTTTTTGGAACGGCAATTAGATTAAAAACTAGCAAGGAGCTAGAAAATAATTACAATGAGTCTGAGAGGGCATTACAAGGGTTACAAAGCCACTCAAACCAATCAAATGATGCTTTCCTATATCCATTTGAGATCCACGTAAACGTGTATTGCTTAACATCATTTAGAATGAGGTTTTTATTTGGTCTTTTGGAGTTGAAGGCAGATTCATTCCGTAAGCGCCAAAGGATCCATAGAGTAGATCGAGCAAAGGCATCAAGCAAGATAAAATAAACATAAGTGACGCAAAATGCAAGTTTGATAAATAATAAGTACAAGAATTACAAAAGATATGACGACAAACAAAATACATTTATAGGCCATTATTCCTAAATAAAAAACTAAAGTTTTTGACAATTACGTTGTTATTTGTTTAACTTAATTATTCATTTTAAGTTATACAAAAATATCTTTTTAGATTTTTTTTTTTTTTTTTTTTTTTTTTTTTTTTTTTTTCGTTTTTAGCATTAGGTGAGATGTAAATATCTAATAGTATTTGAGAATACTAAACTCTAATTTGGATGGTGTGTTAAACAAACAATTAAATTTGTCGTAATCACTCAAAGTTGTCGAATTCATGCAACATTTTTGATGTTATACAATCTCCATCTAAATCAATGGCCCCATTCCCTCCAAATTCTAAATTCTGGGAGCAAATAATATTTTTTGGGACTAATGAAAACTTTCTAGGATTAAGAAGAACTCTCTATATCGATAACAATTATTGGTCATCATCGAGTACGATCATAATTCAGAATTTCCAAATAGTTTAAGGCCAGCCATCGATAAGCCTAAAGCCCTAAAACCGTAATAAACAGGATATAAACTTATGTTATTAGTGTTAAATCTTTTTATGGTAAAGTGTTCTAACTCGATAAATGTATTAATCCAAAAAGCAGTTAAGTAGATATGATGAGGGTGAATCTCGTATCTCAGCCCGTTACATGTTTCTTTTAAATCTTAAAACACATACTAATAGGATTAGAAATCATGTTAAGGTTCAATAGAATAAATGCTTCCCCAGTGTTCTTTTCTTGAGACTCTCGACGTTGGCTATTTATTTTTAAATCATGTTGTCTAGATCAAGTAGCTGTGAGACTCATGCATATTACTCCTCTCTTTCCGCTAATAGCCTAATATTGTAACTTCTTGTAAGTTTTCACATATTTTCTACATATTGTCTTTGGAGTGTCATTTAACTTTGTAAATAGTTTCATCATGTGCGTATTCTTTTAAACGATTTAAAGTTTCTTCTAACAGCATCCACAGTGCTCAAATTTTCCATTGCTTTTATCATTACACATCACTCTTTTAATTAGTAAAAAAAAAAACGTTCAAAAAACACTCAAATGATAAAAACGTTTTACAAAAGCTTATTTTTTTTGAACGGCAATTTATAAAAAAGAAACTATTAGCAAGGAGCTAGAATTACAAAGAAATATTTTTAGGGTTATTTAACCAATCGTTCCATCCAAACGATTTGTTACCCCTGAAACGACACCAAAGAAAAGATTTACATTGTAACTCATCTAAAAATAACGCCTTCTTTTGAGCTTTAGCTTTAAAAATCTTATTGTTGCGGAACCACCAAAGGAGCCACCAAGAGATGTAAAAAACGCCTTCCAACATCTGCTTATTCTTCTTAGGTAATCGAACAGTATCAATCCACTCGAGCCATTCTTCATAGGACTCGCAATCTACTATGGGAACATTCCACCAACGAGCTATGAGATTTGAGACATCGCGAGCCATGTTACACGAGAAAAATAAGTGACCCGTAGTTTCGACACCCACTTCACAATTAGGACATATAATTGAATCAATAAGAATACCACGGCGAGAGATGTTAAACCTTGTTGGCAGCGAGCTAGTCATAACTTTCCATGCGTGCACATTAACCTTAATAGGAGTGTATTTATTCCATCTCGATTTATAATCCGACCTGGGTAACGTCTTGTCGTCAATCATTTTCCGAATTGATGCTAAAGAAAAAACCCCAGATTTCTCCAAATCCCAAATCCACCTGTCATTAGTAGATGTTAAAGTCACCAGCTTAGAAATGTGTTCAATATTGTGGAATTGCTCTTGTTCAATACCGCCTCTCGGAAGCCTTCTAAACGACTGAGAAAAATTATCCTGCCTTAATTTCGCAGCAACTGTAACATTTTTGCACGACTCTAGAGCATAAACTCGAGGGTACCTATCTTTAAGCACGCCTTCGTCACACCAATTATCGCTCCAGAACTTGGTTGACTAACCATCACCCAATTTGATACGCATGTACTGCATTATGTGAATTCCGTGCTTAGACAACGAATCCATTTCTTTTATGATACTCATCCAGCAGGAGTTATTGCCCTTCTTCGAATTTTTCCCAATCTGACCATTGCTGCCATGAATTGCCTTTATGGTACGAGCCCAAAGAGAATCACCTTGGGAAAAAAATCTCCAGATCCACTTAACAAGCAAACCTCTGTTAATAGCGTATAAACTTGAAACACCGAGCCCTCCTCTTTCTTTAGACATTAAAACATTTTTCCAGTTTACCCACGTTGCTTTTTTGCTATTTTGCTCGTGACCGTTAAAGAATTTTCTGCGAATTCCTTCAAGCTCACTGAGAACACACTTTGGGACTTTGAAAATGGAGAAATTATATATGGGAAGAGATCCAAGAACTGATTTAACTAGCGTCAACCTACCACCTATGGACAGCATATGCATCTTCCATTTCGAAAGCCGCTTCTTGACCCGGTCTAGCATTGCAAGGTTAGTTAGATAGTATACATTTGATTTATATATTAGTCTAGTCTGAAACTTTAAACACTTTGAATTACAAGTATTTGCAAATTGTTTTTAAACAATCTGACATTTACAATGCAAAGATGTTTAGAGTTTTTCAAAATAGTGAAAAAAGATTTTGAGAAAACTTTACATTAGGTATGATCTTTTAAGGTTGGTCATTATCGTGGGTGAAGGACCACCACACGCGCTATACCCTTAGCACCCCACCTCTAACCGCGCGTTAAGGGCCTCATTTTGGGACTTTTTTGTGGTTTTCCTTGTTTTTTGTGTGCGTTATATTTGTAGAAAGTGAAATATTTTCATATTTTTGGTTTTGTGATGACTATAGTAACTACTCCCTCCGTCTCTAAATAAATATCCACTATTGACTCTATGAGTAGTTATCCTAGTAGAGTAGTAGATAACACGACGGCGGACTTGTCAGCAAACACACATGGCACCCATTAGATTTGGCTTTTGAAGATGTGGCATTTCATTTCTGAATTCTGCATGTGTTTGTTTAATTTGTCCTTTATAAATTTTAGTTGGTCCTAAGTAAGAAAAACGCATAAAGGGTAAACAATGAATAACCATTATGGCCCTTGGGGACTCTCAAAGGTCACCATAATATGATGCATGGGGTGGTCTTTCTTTCATTAGACGTTTATTCTTTCTTCAAAGAGGATCTTTCTAGCAATCTTCTAGCCTAATACTGTTACAATAAACTACTGTAGTTTAAGATAATTTATTTTACATGTTGAATTAGCAGAATTTTATATTTGGAAGTATGTTATGCGAAAAAACGTCTCGATGGAGATTATGTATTCATGTGTACAAGTTGGAGGAGATCTCATATAAAATACATTGATCTTCGATTTGAACTGACAGAATTTTATATTTAAACAAGTATGTTATGCGAAAAAACGTCTCGATGGAGATCGATCATGTATTCATGTGTACAAGTTGGAGGAAAATCTCATATAAAATAGATTGATCTTCGAGTTGGAGTGATCATGTGTATACTTTGTAGTGATGTAAGCTTTCTATATAATAGGTATACTAGTATAAATACCAAATGAATACAAAGTAGTGTTTGTGCATGTGAGAAAACATTTGTGAGTCAAATGCGGTTTCCAAAATATTTATGCAGTTTGCTTATGATAAGATCAGAATTTCAAAACATAATTGTTGGAAAGAAAAACCCCTAATAAAAAATGACACCTTAATTTGGGGTTTTATTTATTTATCGATTTATTTATTTTTAGAGTAAATTACATGGTTGGTCCCTGTGGTTTGTCCAAAATAACAACTTTCATCCCTCGAAGTTTAAAGTTGCATTGGTAGTCCCTAAGTATGTAAACAAATAACACACCTGGTCCTATAGGAGAACATAAATGGTTCCTATAGGGACCAGGTGTGTTATTTGTTTACATACTTAGGGACTACCAATGCAACTTTAAACTTCAAGGGACGAAAGTTGTTATTTTCGACAAACCACATGGACCAACTATGTAATTTACTCTTCATGAGTAAATTTTTTATATTTTTTTCACATTCGATTATTTATTTATTTATTTATTTTTATTTTTTTGAGGGACATGCTACTCGATCCTAATGTTATCTTTATTTTAAGAAGAAAATTTTGAAACGTAATTTAGTTTAAAGTCAATAGATCAACGAAATGTGATCAGTTTCTTATACTTGGACCAGTACTCGATTGGACTTTGTCTTGCTCGATCGATATTTTATGTATATTTATTTTGCTAGCTATCAGCATTATTAAAGGAAAAAGAAAATACATTTATCAGTGATCGTTAATTAATTTTCATCATGAAGAATGTACTATTCTTACATCGGTAAAGAATAATATATTTGAGCCTCATAAATCTACTATTCTCGAACCGACTATAAACGTATGTTTTTGAAGAAGCGAATATAATCTGACTACAATTATACTTATTAATAAAATTTACTAGAGACAGTTTATTATAAAGAGTTGTTAATGTTGCATACACAAATCATTTTGGGTCACTGTTTATTTGACATTTTTATCCCATTAAAGCATGAAATGACATATATCTAAAATACACATGACATGCATGACATGTTTTATAGTGTTAGAATTACAATTAATTTTCTCAAGTCGTTGGTCTTTTGAAAATGGTAGATGACTGACTATGGGTTACATTTAACGTCATGCGGAGGTGGTTACGGTTTAAAATCTCATTCGCATGTCCTTCTAATAATGCATTACGCGAACTGTCCTTCACATAACGTATGTATCATCGGTCATTATCAAATCAATACTAGATTTTTTTTTGAACGGCGATAAATTTATTAAAAGAAACTAGCAAAGTGCTAAAAAAGTACAACATAGGAGATTTAAAATCAATACTAGATTTAGATTATATTTATTTTGCGTACAAGCTCTAATTATTTAATCATACTGATAAACCAAATTGCAAACACGTGTAATTAAATTATTGATGTTACAGATTAAGGTATTAATTATGAATATGAATATGATAATAACATAGTTTAGCTTGGATTATAATAATAGGTCGTCATGAATCATGATATATAAAACATAAGGAATATTTGTGTTTGATTTTACGTGTATTCTCCGTGTATGTAACATGAGTAAATCTAGTGACCCGAGTAAAAAAGAGTCGTCGAATACTCAACACTTGGTGGGTGAGTTTAGTGGTGGTTGGTAGGTTCTAACTTATATAAGTTCTATAGACAAATAATGGGAATATAAAGTGAGTTGATTGGACTTTTGTAGTGCAATTAGAAAAGAAAAGTTTGTACTTTGTAGTGCAATTAAAAAGGCATATTTTTATTAGTACCCTTGCATCTCTTTTACCATGACAAAATAGTTTTTCTATCGTTTTATATTTTTTTTTCACTACATTTTCTCTTATTAAACTTTATATATTATGTTTCGTATTTTTATAATCAACACAAAATTAAAATATTAAATACAAAATAAAAAATATGGGTATTCAAAAATTTTGAGATGGTATGAAAAAACTCCTCTTAAAAGAAAAGTGTGTACTTTGTAGAGCAATTAAAAAGAAACTAATGGAATTGAGCATTATTATATCTCCGAATATAATTTAGTTATACTTAGAGATGGTAAAAAACTCATACCCGATGAAGATCCGATCTCTAAACTCGATTTGACTGAGAAATTCTTGAGTTGACCGGGGCTGGGGGCGGGGAATTCTCAAATTATGAAAACAGGGGATGGGGGGATGGGGTTAGCATAAATCCCTGAACCAGAACCCGACCCCAAACATTTGAATGCATAAGTATATAAAAAATATATGTATATCATACCAGATTTACTTGTATATATTTATGAGTATTGACATGTATATTTATATTTTATGTGATATTAAATCAAATATTGTTAAAAGTATAATTATTAACTACATATTAATCTACTAACGTTTTGTCCAAATCACATATAGCACATTGTTTTTATATTATATGTAATAAACATAAATTACCATATTTAAATGACAATTTGCATTAATAATTTCCAAAATTTCATCTAAGTACCATGATTAACTTTGTATTATTTATAAATATATTTATTTTAAGAAACAATTTAGTTCATTTAATGCTTCTAAACAAGTGCCATGGTGGCAAATATTAGAAAGGTTTTTTCTAACTTGTGCCACCATGGCATATGTTTAACACAATTAATAAACATAAATTACCATATTTAAATGTCAATTTTGGAAATTATTAATGCAAATTGACATTTAAATATGGTAATTTATGTTTATTAATTGTGTTAAACATATGACATGGTGGCACAAGTTAGAAAAAGCATATATATATATATATATATATATATATATATATAGGTTAAAATAAAAAGTGTAGGAAGGATTCTGAGAGCGACATGTGTCACCCCCATGCCACATTAGATGACACATGTCATCCCATCCCCACCCCCTACCCCCATCGCAAAAAAAAAAAAATAAAAAAATAATAATAAAATAAAATAAAAAATCCCGCAAAAAAAATTTTTTTTTGAGGCAAATTTTTTTTTTCCCCGCCAAATTTTTAGTGCATCACAGTTATAAAGTTACTGCATCACAATTATAAAGTTACTGCATCACAGTTTTAAATTTTAGTGCATTAATGTTATAAGTTACTGCAGCATAGTTGATGCACTAAACTATTAACTATGATGCATTAACTTATAATAAAGATGCGTCAACACTTAAAAAAGAATCGTATTTTAATTGTGATGCAGTTACATACATATATGATGCAGAAAACTTATGATAATGCAATTTCTTATAACTATAATGCAGTAACTTTATAACCATGATGCAGTAACATTAAAACCATGAATGCAGTAAAATCATAATTGTGATGCAGTAACTTTATAACAGTGATGCAGTAAAAAAATTTGGCGGGAAAAAAAAATTTTTTTGGCGGGATTTTTTTTTCGAGGGTGGGGGTGACACGTGTCATATGATGTGGCATTGGGTGACACATGTCACTCCCACAATCCTTCCTACACTTTTAATTATAAGGGCCTTTTTAGAATAACCCCACCCTATATATATATATATATATATATATATATATATATATATATATATATATATATATATATATATATATATATATATATAGTGAGACTTTCTTGCAAGAACTATCTTATCTGCGAGAACTGAGAGAACCACAAAAAACATACATGAACGACTTCAATAATTGTATTTTTGCACATATGTTCTCAAAACAACATACATGTTTTAAGAAAAACATAGTTGTTCAAAAGAATTTGATAAGAAATTAGAAATACAAAAATTTTCTTCGAAGGTGTGCATGCATGTTCTTATAAGGCGTGCAACGACAATATTGCGGCAGTGTGTAAGGTTTTTGTGAAAAAAGTGGATGAGTTCATGATGATATTGAAGAACATTGGTGGATACTTACCATTATTGATGATTTGCATATATTTTTATTATATTTTAAAAGGCGTGCATGTATGTTTTTGGTGGTTCTCTCAGTTCTCGCAAGAAAGTCCCCCTATATATATATATATATATATATATATATATATATATATATATATATATATATATATATATATATATATATATATAGCAGGGTACCCGCGCGTTGTAGCGGCGGGTACCCTGAAATTAAATTTTCCGGTGAATCATGTATTTTAGTTTATTATGTTTTTTCGACAATAGATTTACGGATATCAAGAATTTCGTTTAGGCCGTGCTCGTTCGGGTTCTAGCCTGTTTGGCCCGCACCCATTCGGGCTCAAGCCCATTAGGCCCGTTGCCCGT